>RJWK010039490.1:0-20360 GCA_004363435.1 Platanista minor | reverse complement strand
TATATACTTTCTGAAGCATTAGAGTCACCCGTATACTGCTTAGACGGTAGAGGAAGGATGATTCACAGAGGTCAAAACCACTGGGGAACTTTGGACGTTGATGTGTCAAAATAGGTTAACCGGGGCTTCCCTGGTGGCGCAGTGCTTGAGAGTCTGCCTGCCGATGCCGGGGACGCAGGTTTGTGCCCCGGTCCGGGAAGATCCCACATGCTGCGGAGCGGCTGGACCCGTGAGCCATGCACGTCCGGAGCCTGTGCTCCGCAACGGGAGAGGCCACACAGTGAGAGGCCCACGTACAGCAAAAAACAAACAAACAAACAAAAACAAAATAGGTTAACCGATTGTAACGAAGGTCCTGCTCTGGTGGGGGCTGTCAACAGCGGGGAGGGCTGTGCATGTGGGAGCCAGGGGTACAGGGGACTTCTATGTGCTTTCTGCTCAATTTTGCTGTGAATCTAAAACTGCTCTAAAATAGAAAATCTTTAAAAAAAAAAAAAAAAGTCAGTTGGAGAGGATGGGGAGAATTATTGCCAGAGCATAAAAGAATTCATTTCATTTGTGTGGTGCTTTAAAACTTACAAAGTTTTTTTCTCTCTTGGGATCCTGTGAAACTAGAAGGACAGGTGGCATTATATCCATTTTACAAGATGAGGAAACTGAAGCTTACAGAGTTAAAGTGACTTGTCTTAGTACAAAGAACAAATGATCATCCAAGTCGGGTCTTGAAACCAGTCTTCTGATTCTAAGCCCAGTGACCATTGCACTCACCACCTGTATCTCTAATGATTTACAAGCTTTCAGAAAAAAAAATCTTCTGTCTGTCCTGGATTCGAGATTCAAAGTAAATGTTTCATCAATTATCAATGTAATTAAGACAATAAGAGAAAGAAATGTAAATAAAATCGCAACAGAAAAGATTATCCGAACTATAAGATAATCCAAACTATGTACCCTTTCAAAAATTCCAGACGGCTAAGAGGACTATTCTGAAATCACCAGCATATTACCTATGCTGGTAATGGATGGGGAACCTAAAGGCTCCAGATCATTACTAGGGGATGAAACAAATTCATGATTTCTCAGGATTGGTAAGCTCCAAAAAGAAGTCCCCAGGGAAACCAGGAGCAAAAATAGTGCTCCACATACTAGATGTGCCTGGACCTTAGGACACAGGCTCATTAACCCAAAAGGCAATAAGTTTATGTATATCAATTCTAACTTTTTATAATAATTAAAAATAACTAATATTTATTGAGAGTTAATTTTGTACCAGGATTTGTTCTAAGTGCTTTGTACTTTTCAGAGTTTTTAGTGAATAAAAATTGAATTTGCTCTGCAATATCATGATACCCTTTGAAGTAATCAGACAGTGTCATCAGCACCAGAGACTGGGGACTTGCCACTCTTGGTTCTATAACCCTGGTCCTGGCTTCATCAAGAGGGAATGAGGTGACAGCCTGACAGTTGTCCTGTGAATTAAAACCAGACCAACAGAGGAATGTAGACATTCCCTTTAAAATCAATAATTTAGCATAAAGCAGCTCTCCGAATAGGTTAAGGCTTTTTGCCTTAGAGGCAGAAATGTGGTAGAGCTTATTTCAGAGACCAGCCTCTCGGTATTTCAAGAACATGATTTCTAAGAAGCTTTTACCACCATACAATTCTCTACCGTTAAGCTTCTTCTATGTTGCCAATAATTTCAAGGAACAAGAGGCAGGTATATAAAAATCAATGACATGGGCTCCCCTGGTGGCGCAGTGGTTGAGAGTCCGCCTGCCGATGCAGGGAACACGGGTTCGAGCCCCAGTCTGGGAAGATCCCACATGCCGTGGAGCGGCTGGGCCCGTGAGCCATGGCCGCTGAGTCTGCGCGTCCGGAGCCTGTGCTCCGCAGTGGGAGAGGCCACAGCAGTAAGAGGCCCGCGTACCGCAAAGGAAAAAACAAAACAAAACAAAACCAATGACATCTCACATCTTTTGAGGGTGCACATCAGAGATGCAGTAATAAGATATTTATAAGGTTTTGGGGGGTGATCTGAGCCCTAAACTGGACACACATAGATGTTCATTTTTAGGTAAAAATGCAAAGGAAATAATTCCTTCGTAATGTCCTCTGTGATACTCCCACTAGCATTCTTTTTTTCTTTCACCGTCTTGTTAATGTCTGATATCTCCTTTAAATAGGATAGACTCTTTTCTGAACCAGTGATGAATTCTAACATGCAAGTACCTGCAGAGGTAACAATGACTGACATCTACAATAAGATGCATATTCTGCATCAGAGTGGAGGTTCACCTCAGTAAGATTATGGTGGCACGACTTCTCAGGTAAGGCTTAGGGGAAGAAGCAGAACAAGGGTCCGGAAGACAAACATCTGACTGCCCCAGTCACTGTCTAATAATCAGTCTTTCCTTGCATTGCTCTGGCTTCAGGAACTGCTTATGACAAGTGACTGCACCCTGGAAACATTTAAGGTGACTGGTGCAGGACCTCTGGTTAACTTGGAAGGAGAGACGGTGGGTGGTCAGTTAAGTTCCCTACTCGTTGGTCATCTCGGAGTCACCCCATCAGCAATTCTGTGCCCCCCAAATCACAGCAGTGCTCTGTGGAGCAAGTCCCTGACTTACTGAATCATCAATCTTATTTCCTGCGAGCATGTCCCAGGTCCTGACCAAAGGATTCTCTGATCAAAAACACCCAGACACGGTAATTTCTATCCTCACCAAAGATAATATAATTTAAACAAGACTGTGGAAGGCTAAAGGACGCACAGGACCCAGTGCACTAAAATTTTCTATTAAGCAGAGCCACCTAGTGGTAGAATGGAATATGGGTTTTAAAAAATTCTCATTTAATTTCTCTCATATAACAATCCAATTCAGGCGGGGTTTTCTTTTGTTTTGTTTATGTTCATTTTACTCACTCTTGTTTACAGTTACCCTTTTGAGATTGTCACCTCCATCTGTTTTCCTTACCAAACATCTACTCATCCAAGGTCAACAAACCTACAGTTTGTCATAATCAGAAATTTAGAACTAAAACAGAAGCCGACTCAACAGTGTCTCTTTAGAAGGGCAAAAAAATGTCACTACTAATTTATTTCTAAAGATAAAGAGTCACTAGGATACTTACTTTGTACCTTTCTATTTTCCATAACTCACACTTCCGTTTCTCCATACACCCATGAAAATTGTCACATAAAATTTATAGGCACAGGGACTTCCCTGGTGGTCCAGTGGTAAAGAATCCGCCTTCCAATGCAGGGGACGTGGGTTCCATCCCTGGTCAGGGAACTAAGATCCCACATGCCGCGGGACAGCTAAGCCCACACGCCACAACTACTGAGCTGGTGCCCTGAACTACAGAAGAGAAAACCCACACACCACAACTAGAGAGAAGCCCGCATACCACAACAAAGAGCCCGTGTGCCGGCAACTAAGACCCGACGCGGCCAAAAATAATAAAATAAATAAATGAATAATAAAGAAATCTTTAACAAAAATGTATAGGCACAGAGAAGGTGAGCAAAAGTCCTCAAGTGTGGTAGAAATTAGAAGTACCTTGGGTTGCTGTGGTTTGGTTCCTTTTCTTCCTCTAAAGTAGGTAAACACTCATAGTTGGCTAGGACAGAATAAAAGCAAGCTCGTTGTTAGTCACTAAAATTCTGTTTTTTATCTACAAAACTCGTGCAGTTGAGCATCACATTTCTCTGATCTGTATGGTTAGTTGTGCAGAAATGGCCTCACCAGGGAGTTTCAGAGGTTAAAAGATTAATGACGGCAAGGCTCTTGAAATGGAAAAAGCACTAACAGCACAGATACAAGACTTCAGCGTGCCTCTGGCCCCGTTGGAAAGGGCACAATTCATCACTGCTTGGTTATTCAGGCCCTGAAGAACACCACTGGGGCTCCAAAGGCTAGAATCTGCATGGATCAGAGTAGACACTGGAATAAAACGGCTTCACCCAAGGTCCTGATGTGTCTGCAGAATGATTTCAGTCTGGAGACACAACAGGAAAGAAGCACGTAAAGTGCGGAACAGCCGACCTTCTTAAAGTCATCAGAATTCTCTCCTATTACACGACTGCTGTTTTCAAGGGGGAGAAAAATCCATTGAATCTATCACCTATGTGTCAAAGCCACTTTCTGCTTTAGTTGTCAAATGGAAATGCCTTTTTCCAGATTTCTGGTTTTAGTGAGTGAAACAGGATCATGATTTTATATTACAATTATCTCAGTCACAAAAGGAAATACACCAAAATATTAAGAGAGATTGGTTCAGGGTGGTGGAACACTTTTCTTCTTTTTTTTTTTTGCATTTTCCAAATTCTACTCTATACGTATATTATTTTTATAAACTAAAAACAACAAAATGAAACTACTTTAAGGACTATCTCAATGACTCACTCCTATCCTCAAATGCTTTACAGAACTATTCTTCCCTCAATATTGGACTATGAAAAACTGTTCAAAATTGTACAATTTAGTTAAATGGTTCTCATCTTTTGGAAAGCTCATGAGCCTATGGTACAAAAATTCTAACACCAAACCTCTGGATTTGAGAACTCCATTGTAGATTGTTGAATCTGACAGCTCCCAGGGTATTTTCTTTAAGGTAAATGTTAAAAATACAAGTGATATGATAATATAAAAAGTAGATTATATTAATTTAGCATAAGCATTAAATTAATTTATTGATTTTTTTAAAGGAATCAAAAATAGAAAAAACAGCTGTCATCATTTTTAAATCTAAATGTTGATTTAATGAAAAGTAAGGGACATCTACTACAATTACTGCCAGATATCAATTGGAAATTAAGTTATAATTGGATATTTATATTACTATATCTATTAGTGCGATCCAGTAGAACTTTCTACAGTGAAGGGAGTGTTCTAGATTTGCACTGTCTGATATAATAGCTGTTAGCCACACGTGGCTACTGAGCCCTCAAAATGTGGCTGGAATGAGTAAGGAACAAAATTTTAAATTTCATTTAATTTTTTAAATTTTAAGTTAAATAGACATATATGGCTACTGCCTACTAGACAGAAAGATCTACGTAAACCATATTTGATAAAGTTTTATATTTATATACAGATTAAAATCACAGATCTCTAGAGTCTATAATATATCAGATAATGCCAGATGGTAACTTTTTCCAGATAGTTTGGTTTCAAGAGATTTCCTTGCTCGAAAATAAGATCATTTTCAAGAAGAAAAAGGCCATTTGAAAAACTTGTACAAAAATACAAAAGGGTGGCAACAATTGATGCAATAATTAAACTTCATATTTAAGGATGGTCAGACCCCCCCGCTTACTTCGTGCATGTGCCAGATGTAATGTGGGTGGGCTCACAGGGTCCCTCCAGGACTCATGGCATAGTTACAAAGTGGGGGCAGCCTTCTCTTACCAGAGAGCACAGAAAAAACCACCTTAGGTTATTCCACACCACATACCATTTCTATTCATGCTGTTCATCCACTTATCAAGCTCTTCCATTTCTATTTCCATCACGGAGGGTGTGTCTTCCTCAAAAATAGGGCTGGAGAGAGAAAATGAGGAGCTTGTTGGAAAAAACAGAAAACAAAACCAACATGTGTGATGTGCTGAATTTCGTTTGAGGAGTGCCTAGGATGTTGACCGTTGGCTGTGAGAAAGATGAACTTGATTCAGTGTCTTACACTCCAGGGTAGGCTGGGGGTTTGCCCTATTCAAGAGGACCAAACTCTAATAGGAAAAAAGGCAAAAACGAAAATAAACCGTCATCCATTACTGATGATGGGCTGAAAGGCCGCCCAGGAGACTCTGCTCCTCCAGAAGGCACCAAGCCCGAGACTCCTCCGGGGAGTTGCCACATTCAGCATTTTAGCCTTGCTCAATTTCACTTCCCTTTCTTTGGGGGTTTTTGATCACTGCTCCAGGTCCAGAGGCCACGGCCAACAGGCTACTTTCATCACCTCGCCCTTCCATTCCCAGGCTTTCCTGCCTTGAAGACATGGAGCCCTTGTGCTCAAAAATCCACCGTCCTCCCAGGCCGGGGCTCAGCGCGCAGTTCAGGGGAGAAGCCCAGGTTAATGTAGGTGGGGTTGGGGGAGGGGACCACCTGCTCTAACCGCTGCGCTGCGTAGGCGCCACCCTGCAGAGGAAGCCAGCCTAGTGTCCAAATAACTGGGGTGGGGGGGGGGGAGGTGGGGGGCGGGGGAGGCAGAGGTGATGGTGACATCCTCTCTTCCTCTCTCTCCTCCACCCCCTCCCACCACCTCCGTTCCTCTTCTCGCCCCCTTTCTCCACCACGCTCTGCTTCTCAACATACAAACCTCAGGCTTCTACCAGGGCTCCCCTCCCTTAATACCAGCTAAAGCCTCTTCCCTGGAGATAAAATTTTTAATCAGAATAAATGAACGGATGTCCTTGAAATACACCCAGTGTCAGCATACTCAACCAACAATGCATTTGGAATCAGTAGCAGTCAGAAAAAAAGTTCTTTTCTGAACAAAGGACCTTGCCTTCCTCTCAGATCTCCCCTGGGGTGAGGTGTGGGCACTCGGGCACATCCTCCTGGGGCTGGGGAAGCCAAAGGTCCCCGGAAGGGGTGTCAAACCCAAAACTCCTGAAAAGCCGGCTCTCTAATCTGTTCATCCCCCGACATCCTGGCCCATCCCGAGCTGGACTGGACACAGTGGGGAACTTACACTTTCATGTTTTCACTTCCCAGGTCATCTAAAAGAGAGTAAATATAAAAGTCATGTTAACGTTCAGTGTGTGTAACAACTTTTTATTTCCAACAGCTGAAATCTCCTCTACAAAGAGAGGAAATTACTTCAAGTAGGTAACGTTTTGAAAGGAGCAGTAGTTAACCTCTATGTCAAACAAGGGCAGCCCGCCATATTGAAATGAGGTCCCATCCACGTGAAACCTGTTCTTTTAGATCTGGTGGTCCTCTGAGAGCGCCCATTTCACAGTGGATGTCCATCCCTCTTGACTATTTTTATCCATAGGAAGAGGAAAACAGTGGTAAGATGGAGAAAGGAGGAGTTGAAAAGAGGGCTTGTTCCTGGGCCCCCAGATGTGCCGGTTCAAACCACTGCAGTCTCATCTCCTTGCAACACACCAAACCAAACATGACACTGTCCCTTTGTCCTGGAGTAGGACGTGGGTTATCAATCACAGGCTCCCCCTGGAACTCTCCTCTCGCCCTGCTCTTTGTGTGGGTGGATCTTTCACACCCTTCTGGTCTCAGTGAAACCAAGTCTCCCCTAAAACAGAAGGTCCCCTACCAAGTTTATGATTAATTTCTCTATCTAAATCTTCATTCTCCTTCTTGTTCCCTCTGACCTCAGTGCTGTGCTAACTGAACACTAATCAACCAGAGTCAGATGACTAAAACTGCTGTTATCGATAACATCGTTAATGTACTAAAATTGCTGTTGTAGATCTCATCATTAAAGCACAAACTCAGGTTGTTTCTCCAGGGCAAGTGGTGCTCACAGACTCCCAGCCATGGACCACCTCGTCAGAGAATCGTAAACCAGAAATCGTAAATCTTCCAACAAACAAAAGCCCAGGACCAGATAGATGGCTTCACAGGCGAATTCTATCAAACATTTAGAGAAGAGCTCACACCTATCCTTCTCAAACTCCTAGAGTCACGATTAAGAAATGTGACAGAAATGTCACAAGATGATGATTAATCGCAGCTTCTTTGTTCTTCTTTAAAAACTCCCCTAACTCAATGATCAAGCTGGACTGGATCTGAGGCTTGTCTCCCACCCCCTTGCTTGGAGCCCTGCAATAAATCCTTCCTTTGCTGCAAACTCTGGCTTCCTTTGCTCTTTCAGAGCCTGGCTTCCTGCACCGCGGGCACTCGAGCCCTTTGTCCGGTTACATCGGCTTATACTCATTCCTCAGAGAGGCCTCCCCTACCTCCTCTGTCTGAAGTAAGGCCCATCTTTCCTACTGCTTCCCAGCTCAGATCCTTGTGTGCTCCTTCATAGTGTCTGCCACAATTTGTCATTGATCAGTTTCTCTGTTTAACTCTTTTTTGTCTGTCACTCCTACTAGACCATAGCTGCCAAAGGCTGGGGATCATGTCTGCCTTGTTCATGGCATCCCCCAGCCCTACCCCATCCAGCTTGCACGGTACCTGACAAATGTCCTGTAAATATTTATTGAATAAGCGAATAGGTCTTAATCTGGATTGTCCAGCCCTGGGGTTAAATTCATGCCCAATGTTTTGGATTTAGCATTCTCATAATAGTGAAACTTCCAACAAGCCTGCTTTTTGTTGCTGTTAGTTGAGGTGAGTCAGGTAACAGTTTGCAAAATGGCTTGAATGCTGACCAGACTCCAGATGAACACGGGCAAGAATTAGAGCCCAGTGCTCAAACTCTGCTTTGTTTGGCAGGGGAACCAATGCACTCAGAGAAACGAGGCAATGATGGCCAGCGAGTGGAGAGCACAGCCCCACTGCACCTTTCATAATGTGAAAACCACTGAGAAGCAAACCACTTTGTAGAGGTCCACCAAATAGTCAAATGGTCTCGATCCTTAGCCATCAGAGACCTCCTTTGTCTGGCAGGCTGAGGTGCAGGTCCTCAGCGAGGGAACACAACCAGCAGGCACCTGGAACTGAGCTCCTGGCAGCCGGGAGCTGCTGTAATTTCCTGTGGGTTGGCAAGCTTTAATGGCACTGCTAACCCAGGAAAGTTGGGCACAGATGTCAGTTTCATGCCATCACTGCTTCTGTTCCAGGGGCTGTAGGTTGTGTCCTCCTGCCTCTCGGTAGGAATCTGAAGCTTCCTGCAGGTGCCTGACTCCTCAGACACTTAAATTGGGGAAAGGGGAGTATGTTCATCTCATTTTATATCCGTGCATTTTTCATCTAAAATGTACAGGCTATTTCCTTAAGGGATTTTACTATAAATAAAGCCCCTATACAGCTGAACCTCCCTTACAGGTGACCCATAAAAAATGCCCCTGTTTTGTCCCTCCCGCCTTCCCCTCCCTCTTTCCCTGCTTAATAACCCCTTACAGCCCCACTGTCGGGGCGGGGTGGGGGGGGGGACGGGGGGGGGATTTATCTTTCTAATCTGGGTGCTTTCAGGCTTCGCGGTGAGCCAAAGCTAGCCCTGCATGCGGATGATAGACCCATTACAGGGCTTCCCTGGTGGCGCAGTGGTTGAGAGTCCGCCTGCCGATGCAGGGGACACGGGTTCGTGCCCTGGTCTGGGAAGATCCCACATGCCGCGGAGCGGCTAGGCCCGTGAGCCATGGCCGCTGAGCCTGCGCGTCCAGAGCCTGTGCTCCGCAACGGGAGAGGCCACAACAGTGAGAGGCCCGCGTACTGCAAAAACAAAACAAAACAAAACCCATTACAAAAGTGCTCCAGATGCACCAAACGTGAAGCTCCTGTAATCAGTATTCAAAGAGAGCAAAAAGCCTCCTGTGGCCCCGTTTCCCCTGCTCCACGGCCATTACCCCTGCCCCAGTCGCCAAGGCAACGGGAAAACATCTGGGAGAGCGCCCCGGAGCCGAGCATTAAACCGGGAGGGAGACCAATTACCCGTCGTCAGTGATCAGGCCCTGCCCGCTCCACTCCACCTGGCTTCTATCTCTTTATTAATAGGCACCTACTCCTTCTGCACCGGGAGGCAGATGCAGGTCTCACACAACCCACGACCCGCACTTGATTGCATTTTCCCTCCCACAGCCCTGCCATTTCCTGTCGGCCTCCCCACTCCCTCCGCCTCCTTCAGTTCCCCCCTGACACCCACTTAGCCCCACGAAGCCCCCTGCCGTCTAGACTCCCGGGTGCACTTGACGGTAGGATTGCAGGGTAGAGGTGGGGACGGGGGACCCAGCAGGACACCGGCTCGCTTATCTGGTTTCTGTGCTGAACAGTGAGCGAGTGTCTTTCTGGAGCTTGAGTCCAGCCAGGTGTCCTGTAGTTAAAGCCTATTTAAAGGGATGCTTTACTGCCAGCTGTTTCCCCTGCAGCTCTTTCCCAGAGATGCAGCGCATCAGGACACCTAATAAATGTTAAATAATAACAACTGCAAATCTAATGCCTGCAAGTCTAGGGAGAAGGGCAATAGCACATTAAGTCACTACACAGCCTTCCCTTTCCTGGACAAGGAACCGACAGGCCCAAAGTAAAAAGGTAATTTCCAAACAGGTGAAGTGTTCTTTCTACAAATATTGGCCAAGTGCTCCCCAGTTGTCAAATTTAAAGACATTTCTTGGTGTGGAAGAATACAGCAGGCTCTATTCACCTGAGGACAGAAACAATGTGTCTATTCCTAACCAGAGACATAACCCATGCCCTCCCACAAAACATTCCTTTGGGAACTTTCCAAGCAAAATGCCGGTCTGACCCAGTATGACAGTTTTATTTTTCCTGGAAAAATAAATTAAAAATATATTTAAATCAAATTCTGTTAATTTAAATATATTCTCCTTTTATTGACTTGCATTATAATGCTAAATATGAATGGGGGACTTCAGTGGGTGGTGGCTGTGAACGTTTTCGCTGTCAGTCTCTCTGAAGAGAGATTCATCAGTTAACCATCTGAATCTATATTAAAGGAATGGCAAGTAAAAGAAAATATTCCAATAAAGTGCTCCTTACTGAAAATTTTGGTGATAAGCAGTTTCTTTGAAATTCTAAGTTTTCCATTTGTGTTTTCTTAAAGTGAGGCATATTTAAAGTAAAAACGATATGCCAATTTGTATTAAGAATAATGTGCAAATTTACTTTTACCTCTGAGAATAAGTGTTCTCTGAAAAAGTTCTCACATTCTTTCATCAACTCATTCCTGCAACACATTTATTGAGCAGCTAATATATGTGTTGAGCTAGGCATTCTGTTAGATAAAAGGGATAATAATAATTAGCTGACACAGTATGCTGGGTACTGTTTTTTCTAAGTGCTTTAAATAGATGAATCCACTTAATTCATGCAACAACTCTATGAGGTAGGTGCTGAGTTTGCCCATCTGACAGATGAGGAAACTGAAGCAGAGGTCATAGACCTAGGAAAGGCAAAAGCCAACTAGGCAGAGTATTCCAAAGTCTGTCCTCGCCACACCATTCAACAAGATAAATAAGACAAGTTCTTAGTTCTCTTGAACCTTAAAGAGAACATAACCTAGTAAGAAAGAGAGACCAAAAAAAGGCAAGTCACCAACTTATGCCAGTGTAAATACTGTGCACAATAAGTGTGAACAGTCAAGAGGTGGTGATTAATTTTGCCTGGGGTGTGATTACTCAACTCTTCATAAAAACTTCAGAAGTGGGCATTGAAGAAGGGGGTGGCAGTTTGCCAAGCAACCAAGAAGGAAATTCCAGACAGAAGACATAGCATCAATCAGGCATGGAGGCATCAGGAAAGGGAACAGCAAATATTGGCTGGACCGTGTCTGAGGTCAGTTCTCACTTGGGAATGGCTTTTGAATTTTGAGATTCTCCAAATAAAGTTCAGTGAAAAGTCCTTTTCTGGATTTAGAGCCTCAGAGCATGACCATTTGACTAGTCAACCCCGACCTCTCCCTGACCCCATGACTCCATTAGGTAAGATCAGCTATAGGCTAGGGTTTGGGCAGGAAATTCTTACTTTCCCTACTTAAAAAAAAACGGGTCCAGGCAGAAAAAGCTGTTTGCTTTTTCTCTTTCTCTAGCTTCCAAAGGAGCTCCCACGTGATGACTGTTATTAGGTCACCCTGAAATTGCAAGCAGTGGAGAAACATATGTATGTTCTACTTTCTTGGAATCTATTACCCTGCCATGAAAGGTAACGCTCTTCTCTGCTTCCTTCCCAGCTCGCATTTGCCCTACCTGCCGGCATAATGGAAAATCACCATTTACAGCTCCACGAGAGCTTAAAGCCTCTCCTGATATAAGGATGGTGAGGGGGCCCGCAGGCCAAGGGCATGATCTCAAAGCCAGAGATGCCCTGTTAGTGGATGTGAAGTACACAGAGTGAGTTTTGTATGCACATATAAATATGTATCTTATCACCCTTGAGTGATTTTTGGAATCCCTAAAGGCTTCAACTTGAAAATCTAATTGGAGTCACTTTTACCAGCACAAGCCAAAAGAAACCAAGTCTGCTTTGGACTCAGAACAATCCCGACACCTAGTATTTGATAGTCCTGGCATTAGAAGTGAATCCTCTCAGAGTGTATCTCTGACCCCGGGAATGTTCTATCAGATTAGTTTTCCATTGACGATAGTCATCTATAGCCAATCAGGGATTTCATTCTAAAAGTTAGCATAGCTTTAATAGGAATAAGAACCATGCTTCACCCAGGCCTTTCAAGATTAAATGGGGATGGGGTATAGGGGAGAAAACAGCATCTGTGACAAAGCACAGATGGAAGAATCCTCTTCTTGTGGCGATAAGCCCAAGGACTCCAGCCTTCCCACCCTGCCCTCAATCTGACCCACAGCATCATCAGCCTAACCGTTTCCTCCAATGGTTGGGAAATGTTATGTTGACCTATTGGCCAAAATTACACAGTGCCCTCATCTAGATTAGATACAGAGATGGCAGCTGTGTATTCTAATTTTCAATTTAGGCTGAAAGCATTCTCTCTCTTTTTTTTTTTTTAAATAGGAAGGAATATGGCATTTCTAAACTCTGGAAAACTTGATTGAAACAAGTCATTCATCACATATTATTTTATGTAGTTGCTTCACTTAAAAACCTCTTGGTTTCTTTTCCCACACCATCCCAACTCCAGGCAGGTGTTAGGGTAATACTTACGTGTCTGTAAAGCACTCTGAGATCCTTGGCTAGAGAGCTCTGTGTGGAAGCAAAAAGTATTGTGTTTTATCAGTTATTCATTAACATTTGAAGCAGTTGTCTGGAAATGGGAACAGGCAAAATATTTACCTTGTTTATTCCTTTTTCTTTTATGGTATATTACAAAGAGTATCACGGATAAAAGTAGGACGGCCAATAAAATCAATGGGATCAACCCCATTAATATAAACTGTAATTGGCCTGCATCTTCATCAATAAGGGTAGAATTCATGCTGACAGTGAATATTTCTGTGGTCACCGCAGCAAATGTGCTTGGAGCCGTAGCCTTTTCTTCCGGGCTTCCCATGTCTGTGGGCATTTCTGCTGACAGTTCTGTTTCCTCCACTTCTGTGGGAACACACACAAAATTGAGATTGTCATGGAGACAAAGTTAGTATGGTATGTTTTCAATGATTTGAAATTTATCCTACATGCATCCAGTGATAAACTTGATCCACTGGCTTTGGTCTTCCAGTTCAGTGTGACACAGAATACTATTGATCGAACATAAATGGAGCTCAACCTGGGAGTATATTGAACATGGATCAGAGCCCAGAGATAAACCTCCCACAAAGGCAGGCAGTTTAGACGCACTTAAGCCAAGGGCGTTGAGAAGCTTTGTTGTGTCAAGGGCGATATTCCAGGATATCCTATAGGGTATTTTAGTAACATTTCTGAATAAATCTAAATTCCCTTTTACTGAGAGTTAAGCACTTGCCACGTAACACTTTTAGGTAAAAGGATTGCACTATGTCCAAATTTTTTTTTTTTTAATAAAAGTTTACCTACTAATGGAAAAGAATTCTTTGAAATCAGGGTGACTGATCAGATGTCAGTGTCAGGCCTCAGTTCTGCAGAGAACTAAGTCGCCTCTGAAATGATCCTACAGAAATCCTCCTGGACTCTAAATAAAAATATAATGTGTATCTCATTTGTAAAGTGAAATTCTCAAGGGGAAGTTCCCTTAGAAACTAAGGAAACTGCACCAATATTTAAATTTATTGAATAACATGCATCTTTAGAACTTTCCCTATTAATAAGCTATATGCAGGTTTATTCTGTTAGGACTTCAGATTGTGTTCGAAAACATCTGTGGTTCATCACAGGATAGGAAGAGACTAGTAGCTAGATGATTATTTGAAAAATCTTTCCTCACCTGGCTCTGTAGTGACCATGGTCAGGAGAGCCCAGGTTTTCTTCCCATCGTGGTACAGTGTTGCCTATCATTCAGGTGAGGTCCAATGAGAAAACCAGCATATGAGCTGAGGCTACCGACAACTTATCCAGTGGGATAATTTATGTGTAAGTTCTTTCTAAGGTGAAAGTTACTCTGCAAAGGAAGATGTCCACTTCCTGAAGCCATGTTCAGGCACGTTAGGCCACCACCCAGAGGGTGACCGACTGCGCATGGCAGGGTCAATTCAGTCCTTAGCTCTCCACATGACTGCATGACAATGATTTATAAAAGTATTTCTTTGATCACAGTCTAACTTTTCAGTTATATAAACACTTCAATTTCTCCAAAGACCAGGGGATCCACTTGGTAATCACATCTGTCAATGCCACCCCAAACCCTCAGAATCAATTACAAACTGCAGAGTCTAAGTAATTGGTGTTCTTCTCATGTATATACTGAAAGCAGGATTAAAAATTATCTACCACTTATTGACCTCTGCTTCAGGGTTAAGAGACTTTGCCCTATATTTATGTCTTTGGAATAAGGTAAGTCAATAACATATTCACACATTTGTTAAAAGCTTTGATATATCATGTATCACCCTGGACCAGGAAAAGATATTTGTCCACCAGGACAATCTCCTCCTTAAAATCACCCTGCTTGCAGAACTACTGGGACCAAACAGCATTCTTCACTGGTAACCCAGGCCAGCAAAGACTGGATACATTTGGGGGGGAGATGGGTGGGCAGTGGGAGCAGTGGCACAAACACAAATGGAGTTGGTGACAATGGCCCTATTCCTTGAAGTCAGTGCTGATGGACCTTCCTCCAATAACCAGACCTCCTTTTTATTTCTTCTGTTTATTTACTTCTGCTACTGCTATAGCTGCTGCTATGATTTCAAGTTACCTTTTCAGATAATTTACTAAGAGCCAAGCCCTGTGCTCTGCCTTGTACCCAGATTATCTCATTTTGTCCCCACCATTTTTTCAGATAGAAACTGGGCAGGGAGCTTATACAACTAGCACACAACCACAAAGCTATCACAGGGGAGTGAAGATTTAAACCCAGGAGGGATGATTGCAGAACCTGAGCTTGGACCCTCACACAATATTTTCCTTCCCATCAGGCAGGAATGGAATGATTACAAATCATGAAGTGGTAACCAAGAGAGGGAAGCTTGTGTTCTTGCCCCTCAGCCTACAGGAAGGTGGATTTCTGGCACAAAGGCAATGAGGGGCTCTCATTGGACTCTTGCTAAGCTCCTCAGCCCAGGCAGCTGTGAGCAGAGCTGCCCAGAACAACAGGATCTTTCCAGACTCTCCATGGAAGGCAAACAATTTCCCAGTAGAACACTCAGAGCTCTGAGTCACACTTGACCTGTTGCCCCAGAAGAGGAGAAAATGGGAAAGGAAATAAGCTAGCAAGAATAATGAGGGTGTTTGGACAATCAGGCATGAAAGAGAAATGGAGAGAAGCACACAGATGGTCCTGGGTTGTGCACATTTATTTCTCAGCACAAGGGACAATGCTGGTCACAGGTGGCTCTTAGTGGCATTTTGGAGTGAAAAGGACTAGAAATTTTCTCCACAATATCCCTCTTACACACACCCTAACATATGTTTTCCATGTTAACCATCATTTACTCTCTCTGATTCTCTAGTGACTATTTAAATAAACGAGAGTCAAGGGTTCTCTGTGTGTGTTTTATTTTTCTTTATTCTGCAAGCCTTCATCTCCAGACACTCCTGTGACATCCTTCCTCACATCCCTCCCTTCCCAAACAAGACCATAATAGCTCCAAATAACAGTCATTTATCAGATGCTGATAGTATATGCTAGGTACTAGGATAAACATCCACCATCTAACTATCTTCACAACAAGTTCATTGTTCACAGTACAAATAAAGAAACAGAGTCTCAAATGTCTTGCCCTGTGGTACAACCCTGATATTTACACGTCAGCTCTACTGATACACAGAGTTCTTTTTAAACTTTATTGCAGTACAGTTGATTTGCAATGTTGTTCATTTCTGCTGTACAGCAAAGTGACTCAGATATATATACACACACACACACACACTTATAATATATATATATATTCTTTTCATATTCTTTTCCATTATGGTTTATCACAGGATATTCCATATAGTTCCTTGTGCTGTACAGTGACCTTGGAAGAGCCTCTCTCGCCTCCAACCCTCCCTTTCCTTTTGTTGTTTATTCATCCTATATATAATAGTTTGCATCTGCTAATCCCAAGATCCCAATACTTCCCTCCCCCACTCTCCTCCCCCTTGGCAACCACAAGTCTGTTCCCTACGTCTGTGAGTCTGTTTCTGTTTTGTAGATAAGTGCATTTGTGCCGTATTTTAGATTCCACATATAAGTGATATCATGTGATATTTGTCTTTTTCTGACTTATTTCACTTAATATGATAATCTCTACATCCATCTATGTAGCTGCAAATGGCATTTCATTTTTTTTTATGGCTGAGTAGTATCCCATTGTATATATATGCCACATCGTCTTTATTCATCTGTTGATGGACATTGAGGTTGCTTCCATATCTTGGCTATTGTGAATAGTGCTGCTGTGAACATAGGGGTGCATGTGATATGTAGGGTTCTGAAGCTGTGTTCCCTTGAGCATAGGTGCCAGTGACAGTGAGGGTTCTAGTCACTTAGTGGTTATGGAAATTTGGGCTTAATGTTCTAATCTGTACAACTAAGGAATGAGACCCAAGATCCCATCTATTTCCACATCTCTATGTTGATTCTAAAGCATTTATCTTGTTTTTAATTAGACTTTTTGAACAGGCCCTACATACATGGCACTAAGCTCAGAGAGGACATTTCACTACACAGTACAATTGTGAACAGGCACTACACACATGGCACTACACACATGGCACTAAGCTCAGAGAGGACATTTCACTACACCCTTTCCCCAGCCACTCAGTTTTCCTCCCCAGAGGTAACCACTGTTTCTGCCAGAAAACTCTCTGCATGTACAAGTGTAAGTATCATTTCCTGTTTCCTTTTTTAACACAAATGGTAGCAAAATTTATATACTGTGCTGCCCCTTGCTTTTTTCACTTAAAATTAGATCTTGAAGAGTATTCCTTGTCTGTATACAGAGAGCTGCCTTTTCCTTCCATTATTTGTATATATCACAACCTATTCCTATTGATGGGGACTTAGGTTATTTCTTTTGTATTTGTAGGTTATTTCTTTTGTGTTTCCCATGATGCTGCCACAATCGCCCCTGCACACCTGTCAGCTTGCACATCTGCAGTGTATCTCCAGACTGGGCAGAGGAGGTTGGGTGCAGCACCAAACTGCTCTTGGGGGGGGTCTGCCCTCACAACTGCTCCAAGACAACTCCAGCCAGTCCCTGCGCAATGAGAACTGGCAGAAACTAAGTTGAAGAAGGGCTGGGTATGCAGTGGGTCTGTGATGGAAAAGTTGAATATGTTGGGGATCAGCCCAAGAGTTTGTGCCAAGAGCATCAAATGTCATCCAAGGGGGAGCCGGAAAACCAGGACGGGCCAAGCATCTCTAACCAGGAGTGAGTCGCCAGGGGGACAGGAATCCCAGCTGTGAAAATACTGTGTTCCACAAAGGCCCACGCTCATGCCTGGCGTTGGTAGTTTGCTATTTCCTCCGTCCTCTGCCCACTCTGTTTCCCCATCTCTAGACTGATCTATTCTCTGTTGCCCAGGAGACTAATCTGTCCGGTATAACTTCTTCATTTTGTCTTCTTATCTAAATGTTGACATATTTCATGGAAAAAGGGGTGCAGCCAGGGGTTGGGGGGTGGTAAAACGGAAGAAGCTGCAGAAATAGAGAGAGGACCAAGCGTGAGAGTGGAGAGAGGGGCAGCAGGCAGCGAAGTGCACAAGAGAAGAAGCAGAAGAAAGAAGGACGACCATCGCTGAAAGCACAAGGGCTGTGTGGGCGTGGCTTTGAACCCCGCCTGCGCTGGTGTAGGGGTTTGAGGGCGGGTCTGCCGGGACCCCTCTTCCCTCCGGGGGCCTTAGTCACGCTCTCTCCAGTGACCCCAGTGCAAACCTCCCGGGATTCTCCCTTTCACTCTCTCTCTCTCTGCTCAGATAATGGAGCATTAATAGGAGATCATGGGAGTGGTCATGTGAGCGATGAAATTAAGCTGCAATACTTCCCTTTACTTTTAATCCCAAAATGGCCAGATAATTAACTGCACAGTGTAGAGAGTCACTTAGAAACGACTATTGACAATATCCATGCAAACACAGCTGGGATGCATATTTCACACATCTGGCGGGGACCCTGGGAGGGATCCTCATAAGTGGGAAAAGAGGGAAGATGCTTGGGGTGAGCCTGGCAGCCCAGCAACCGGGTGGGCACCTCGCCCCTTTGTCACCGCTCCGAGCATCATCCCCCAGTGGAAGTGACTCTGTTTCTCGGTGAAGCAAACTAGCTGACTTCTCTTTTTGAAAATGGAACAAATGTGCGACCAAGCTCTAGTTCTTAAAGTTAAAATAAAAGTTTTATATAGCAACTGCAAGGTTGCCACACTGATATTACAATGTAAAATAAAACAATGGGGAGAGAATGTTATTAAACTCAGAATATCGGGAAGCATGTTGGACCTCAATCAGACGCTCCATTCTTTCACTTGTTATGTCGACTCCATACACAGATTGTTGAAACCATCTTATAATTCAGGTAGTGAAACGAAGAAAACACGGCAGGCATCAGGTATTCAAATGCTGTACTGCTCGGTGGAGAAACTGGATTTAATATGGATTTCAGGATGCTCAAGAAACCAAATCCAAGAAGCCTGCCCACTTTCCATTCCCCCGTACCTCTGTCTACAGCAAAGAGTCAGATTCATGTTAGAAGGAAGAGATCAAACCAAACCAAGAGGTCCTCCAGTGCTTCTCAGCCTTGGCCATACATTAGAGTCACCTGGGGCCTCCCAATGCCCAGGGCACACACCCAAACCATTACATCCGAATACCTGGGGTGAAGCCAGGCCTCAGTATCTTTTACAGAGTCCAGTGTGCAGCCAAGGTTGAGAACCAGGGCTCCAGACCCTGGCCCTCCCCTGTCTACCCCTCTTACTCTCTGTTCCTTCTGGGTGAACTGGAGGAGAATCAGGCCAGGGATTTGGATCCCAGCTCCCAGCAGCTGCCCACTCTATCACAAGAACACAATCGTTTAAAAATCATCACTGAAGCCTTGAACCCCTGACAGCCTCTGGCCGGGATATATTGAGAGAGAGAGCTGTGACAATCGTACCTTATTATTC
Organism: Platanista minor; assembly: GCA_004363435.1. Lineage (NCBI taxonomy): Eukaryota > Metazoa > Chordata > Mammalia > Artiodactyla > Platanistidae > Platanista > Platanista minor. Next base: position 1,084 of record RJWK010039490.1, on the reverse strand, counting down.
AAATAAGTTTGAATAAGAGACTTATTAATAAGAGAGATTGTGCTGGAACTTAAAAACCACGTCTCCAGCAAAAGTCACTGCTGGCAGAGCAGCTTGGAGGTGTGAACCAGCAGTCCACCCACATTCGTGTGTTCCAGAATCATGGGGAGGGCTCCTCCCACACACAAGGCTGGGCGCCACCCCCAGAGCTTCTGATTTAGCAGGTCTGGGATGAGGCCAAGAACTTTCACTTCTAACAAAATGCTGATGTTGCTGGTCTGGGGGCCATACCTGGAGAACCATGGGTTTGAGTGGCCCGAACAATCTCATGGAGTTGTGTTTAATTATCAGTCATACCTATTGCTGTTCACGGCACTTACTGTGCACCAGCATCATCTGGTTTTTTTAAGCTCCACCCAAATCAGTTACTTGAGGACCTCCAAGGTTGTGGCCCTGAACAACAGAATGTTTTTAAAGCTCCCTAGATGAGTCCATTAAGTATTTATGCTGGGATGAAAATTACTGAGTTAAATCATAATTAAATTGACTTTAATTTGCAGTTATTCATGAAGATAGTCCTATTAGCTTTAAAGATGACTGGAGAATCCTACACAGAAAGAAGCCTTTGGGAGCAAAATTAATAAGGTGTATTTTGGCATTGAAATTGGAAGGAAAGAGTAAAGAGTAAAACTGTCAGTACTTGCAGATCACATGATACTTTATATAGAAAACCCTAAAGTCTCCATCTCCAGACTATTAGAACTAATAAATGAATTCAGCAAAGTTGCAGGATACAAGATTAACATACAGAAATCTGTTACATTTCTATACATTAATAATGAACTATCAGAAAGAGAAAGTTTTTAAAAATGCTGTTTAAAATTGCATCAGAAATGGGCTTCCCTGGTGGCGCAGTGGTTGAGAGTCCGCCTGCCGACACAGGGGACATGGGTTCGTGCCCCGGTCCGGGAGGATCCCGCATGCTGCGGAGCGGCTGGGCCCGTGAGCCATGGCCACTGGGCCTGCGCGTCCGGAGCCTGTGCTCCGCAACGGGAGAGGCCACAGCAGTGAGCGGCCCGCGTACCAAGAAAAAAAAAAAAAAAAA
>RJWK010039489.1:0-20365 GCA_004363435.1 Platanista minor | reverse complement strand
AGGTAGCTAGTGGGAAGCAGCCACATAGCACAGGGAGATCAGCTCGGTGCTTTGTGACCACCTAGAGGGGTGGGATAGGGAGGGTGGGATAGGGAGGGAGATGCAAGAGGGAAGAGATATGGGGACATATGTATATGTATAACTGATTCACTCTGTTATAAAGCAGAAACTAACACACCATTGTAAAGCAATTATACTCCAATAAAGATGTTAAAAATAAATAAATAGGGGCTTCCCTGGTGGCGCAGTGGTTGAGAGTCCGCCTGCCGATGCAGGGGACATGAGTTTGTGCCCCGGTCTGGGAAGATCCCAAGTGCCGCGGAGCGGCTGAACCCGTGAGCCATGGCTGCTGAGCCTGCGCGTCCGGAGCCTGTGCTCCACAACGGGTGAGGCCACAACAGTGAGAGGCCTGTGTACAACAATAAATAAATAAATAAATAAATAAAATAGCAAAGGGAAAAAAAAAGATTATCAAGGGGATGGGGGAGAAATGGACTGGGAGTTTGGCATTATTAGATGCAAACTACTACATACAGAATGGATGGACAGCAAGGTCCTGCTGTAGAGCACAGGGAACTATATTCAACGTCCTGAGAGAAACCATAATGGAAAGGAATAAAAAAAAGAATATATATTAAAAAAAAGACTATCAATAATAAAGAACAAATTATATTCATGAAATAAGAACAAGATGATGTTTTAAAAAAGAGATCAGAGAACTCTTTCCTGAAATTAAAATTAAGACAGCTAAAATAAAGAATTCGAGAAGAAACAGAAAATAAAGTTGAGCAAATTTCTCAGAAAGTAGAACACAAAGACAAATTGATGATGATAATGACAATAACACTTAGAACCTACATCTACAGCAGTTACCATGTGCCAGGCACTGAATTAAGTCTCACAACTATCCTATGAGGAAGGTACTATGATTATTTCCAAAGTGAAAACAGGAAAGATAAAAAAATTAAAGGATCAGTCTGGGCAATCTAACAACTGACTAAAACCTTTTCCTTTCAGAAAGAAATAGAAAATATAGTGGAAATGAAATGAACAAATCGACAAACCCAAGAACTGAAGGACCAAGAAACAGAAGGGATAGAACCCTTGGTTTTTAGAAACCCATGTCGAAATATAGCAGATGAAATTATATGATGTCTTGGATTCCCAGGGGAAAATATAGGGAGAAGGCGGGGATAGAGATGAAGTAAGACCAGCCAAGATTCTTGGATGGGCATATTAATTTTGACGTATCTATTAAGATATGAGTGGAGATGCCAACTATACACTGATAAAGTCAGGCTTGAAGATAAAGATTTGGAAATCAACGGCATTTAAAGGCATGATGTTAGATGAGATCACCTATGGGGAGAGAGGAAAGATGGAAAAGAGCAGAGGATCTAGAACAGAGCCCTAGGGCTTCCCTGGTGGCGCAGTGGTTGAGAGTCCGCCTGCCGATGCAGGGGACACGGGTTCATGCCCCGGTCCAGGAAGATCCCACATGCCGCGGAGCAGCTGGGTCCGTGAGCCATGGCCACTGAGCCTGCGCGTCCGGAGCCTGTGCTCCGCGACGGGAGAGGCCACAACAGTGAGAGGCCCGCGTACTGCAAAATAAATAAATAAATAAATAGAACAGAGCCCTAGAGTATTTTAACATACAAGTATCAAACAGCAGATATTTTACTTTTCAGATGTGATAAAGCCACAATATAATACATATTTGAAACAACATATTATTATGGATGTATATTTAAGGGATAACAGGCTCTTGATATATGTTGTTTATGTTTACAGTTATGTTCATTACTGAAAGTACATGCTACAGGAGAAGAGATATTTTTCATGTAGATTAATGAATATTTGTGAGCTATAACTCCTTGAAAAGATATTTTGGAATCAGTACACAGGAAGAAAAGGTGAACAGAAGAGACTGGTCAAGCCCACTAGTTCCCAGGGAAATGTTATAACATTTCTCAAAAATTAAAAAGTCTGACAAAGGTTGGTGGAAAGGTATGGAAAAAAGAACCCTTATCCGCTGCTGGTGGGAATACAAATTTGTCTCTTTGGAGAACAATTTTGCAATTCTAGCAAAATTTAAACCCAGGTATTTTTAACCCAGCAATTCTACTTCTGAGTATGTAACTGTCCTAAAGAAACACATGTGTAAAAGTGAAAAGACATTTCACAGCAGCACTGTTTAGTAATAGCAGAAACTGAAAACAGCCTAGAGGTTCATCAACAGGGAAGAGAAAAATAAAATGTGATACATTCACAGGATGGAATACCACCCAGGAGTTAAAAACATATTTATTTATCATATCAAACTATATTTATCATTATATCAATATATTTATCATCATATATTAAAATATATTTATCATTATATTTATGGGTATATTTCAACAGGACAATGATAAATGGGAAAAAAAGATGCAGAATGGTACACACAGTGTAATACCATTTATACAAATTTTAATATTCATGATAGTGGTTACCTCTGAGGAGGCTGAAAGAGAAGGGAATGGAACTGTGAAGGTGTATTAAAGAAGCTTCAACTTCAGTAATACTGCTTTCTTTTACAATATAAAAACTGAGGTGGGGGGAAGGGGGGGTGGGATGAACTGGGAGATTGGGACTGACATATATACACAACTATGTATAAAATAGATAACTAATGTGAACCTACTGTATAGCACAGGGGACTCTACTCAATGCTGTGGTGTGGTGACCTAAATGGGAAGGAAATCTAAAAAACAGTGGATATATGTATAGGTATGACTGATTCACTTTGCTGTACAGCAAGAAACTAACACAACATTGTAAAGCAACTATACTCTAATAAAAATTAATTTAAAAAAAACTGAGGCAAATATAACAAAATGTCAAATTGTATTGGTTCTGGGTGTTAGGTACATAAGCACACACTATATTATCCTGTGTACTACTATCTTTGCACCTGGGGAGAAAAAGAGTCTGTGAATACAGTGCTTTATTCAATAGGGGGAAAAAGGGAAAAATAAGCTATATGTTTTTTCATGTTGATTCAGTAAAGGAAATGCTGAAAAATTTAAAAATAAGCTTATCATGATCAACTGAACATGTATCTTTTCAGCATGTTACAGAAAAAATAGGGAGTAAATATGAAGCTTTCAATGATGGCTGTAAAAGTCAAGTATATTTAGTTAAGCTTTCAAAATAACAGATAAGATTAGACTGTTTCTCCACAGTACTGAATATCTGGCTTGTCCAAAAGGCATATAATCTAGGTTATATATCCAATATTTAAAGAGCCTAAATACATCACTTTAGGGCTGAAATAACACAGTTGTTAAAAGTTAAGAAGATACGGTACAAACAGTTGCCTTATTTTTTTTACTCGTCCTTAATCCATGGATTGTTTTCTTCAGTATCTGGAGAAAGAAACTGATATATTCACTATATTAGGCACATCAAAAAAACCACATTCAAATGTTAAAACTGAACATAAAGAAATATTCTTCAGAGCCAAGTACAACCAAATAATGAATTAAGTACTCATTTGGCACCAGCGTTTAAATTGAAACATTCAAGTCTTCTAACTTTTGAGTGTGAGGTACTCATCAATGTAGTAACTGACAGAGTTGAAGATATTCTTTTTTTATCTTAGTTCCCCGGCCAGGCCTTGAACCTGGGCCACGGCAGTGAAAGCACAGAGTCCTAACCACTGGACCGCCAGGGCATTCCCTGAAGATATTCTTTAGTGAAAAATTACCCTGTAATTTCTGAATCTGTACTCAGTCTAATTATCTGAAAGTTATTTGCTGCCATTCTCAAAGAACTCTAATTCTGAGTTAGGATTTCTTCATTTAACTGAAAATAAGTAAGAAAAGAAACCAACTGGATGTAAAATTTAACCTATGCCTCAAGCTGTCAGTGATCTGGAGACAGATGCCTGTGGAAGATCACAATGGTATTATACTGGACACTGAAAGGTAACTAAATTATGTTTATTTTTAAATATTATAATGAGTTTTTGAAAACTAAATTGGGTGGTGCCCACTGGGTTGGCTGTGGCATGTCCCCCTGTGACCTCCCCTCTTGAAGCATGGACACTGCCACTGGGGCTTAGTGGCTGCGGGTCAGGATCTCAAGCCTGGGACAATGGTGTGCATTCCCTGCACCATCATTCTAGTTCTGCTCTGGGTCTACAAAAAGTTCCTGGAACCATATATATACCCTCTGATTTCCCCCTTTGTTAGTTGTATGTGGCCTAGGAAAGCTATACGAGAATCCAATGATAAAAACAAAGGCAAAAGAGACAGTAAGGGTGCAGACATAAATGGATTACCAACAAGAGGACCAACAGAAATCTCTGATAAAAAGAAAGGTTTACGTGACTGTCCCAAAGGATCTCATTGTTTTAAAAATGGATCTGATAGTATGAAGCACCTTCTTTGTACTTGCCTCTGATCTTTTTCCCTGAGACCAGAATTTGGGCTAGTTTATATATTTACCTGACACTAATCAGGAAATACCTGGTATTTGTATTTAAAATGTAGCTAGTTATATTTAATGACCTCATTCCTGAGTTCCTTTTTCATTAAAGTAGCTTTCATTTATTTTATTGCAGTTTTAAAAATATGAATAAATAAAATGTTCATGCCAGTAGACACTGTTACTAAATCAGTCCCTAAAATTTCTTGTTCCTCTAGTTTTTATTCAGGCTCTTCAAATTTGAGGAGTATAATTTTACTGTGAAACAGTGCAGTGAGACTGTGCAGTGAAATGAAAGGTAGTTTTTGGAGATGATAATGACTTGAAACATAAAGATGTAATTACTGTCTCACTCAATGGAGCAGCTTATCTATGAGAGCAGTAATTCCTGTTTATTGCTCTGAGGAAGATAGAAAAGACAGGGAAATGGGGTAACCTCTCTGAAAAATGGAACATCTTTAACATAAATGGCTAATGGATATTATAAAATTCTAATCCTTGTCATATTCCTTCTATTCCTACGAATGCATTAAATATTCAGTTTAGCCTGTTGTCCTTTTCTCTTTTAAAATATAAATATTTAAAAGTAAGATTTTTTAACCACATCAGAAATCAGGATTGTAATAGTGTGATGGCATCAGGATAGTTATGGAGCAGCAATATATTTTTTCTTCTCCTTTTTTTTAAAGTTTAGATTGTATCAGTTATTTTGTTCCATAATAAGACACTAAAATTCGTGGTTTTCAGCAACAGTGACATGACTGCACAGTTATTTGCTGGTCTGGGCCTCTACACATGATCTTTCATCACGGGCCTCTTCATTTTAGTGTAAGGATCTATAAATATTCAGAGACGATGAGACGTATCTTTATAGAATATTTATTTTCTCTGAAGCAAGGAGAAGTTAGAAAGGACTCCCTGCCTTGGGTCCCCAGTGAAGTCCTGGGTCCCAACTGAGGCTCTGTTAAGCTATGTCTGGTCAAGTCATTGATCCACCTTGGACTTCCTTTGATATAAATGTGTTTCAACTTTTCTGCCCCAGCCTACCTGAGGGATAAGATAAATTCTCGTTAGCAACTAAATCCAGTTGATTAATTTAGTTTGTTTTTTAAGGTATTAAAAACTATATTATGAAAATAGCAGATTTTCATAGTAGAACAATGCAAGGGCAGGTTAAATGAAAAGTTAATGTTCTTTCTCTACTCTCATTTCTTTGTTCTAGCTCCACAGAGGTAACCACTATTAGCTTTTTGTATAGCCTTCTAGCAACTTTCTTAAAATATATCATTAAACAAAAAAATTAAATTGATAGTTCACATGTATGCTGAATACCCAATACAGGGCCTGCAGGTTCCTAAGATGTAAGAAAGCATTAGGTTGAGAGTCAGAGATGAGGCAGAAAAAGAGGTGAGTGAAAGCCAAAGACAAACTTAGACTATTTAAAATCCTGCCTGGGGCAACTCTGGGCCTAGGGCAGAAGAAACTCTTTCCTTCATCCTCCCTCTAAGGTGTGGGCGCACTGCTTATGCCTATGACTCAACCCTCAGGTCACTTTACAACACTGTTCACATGAGGAAATACAGTCTGAATTCTAAACAAAGTACATTTAGATGGAGATTTTCCTATTATTTCAACAACACTGGCAAAAGAAAATGAATAACAATAAAATAAAAATGAGGGTAATAAGTATATTTTGCTTTTGTGTAACACTCCAATTAAGACAATGTAAGGAATAAAAACCAGAGCTAAGACTGTCCTTCCTATTCAAGGAAACCAGTGTTATAATAACAGCAAGAGCATCAGCTAATGATGTGGCTGTAAGGTACTGCTGTCTTACCCAGCTGGTTCTTCATCCCCATGAGCACGGAGTTCATGTGTGCTTTGGATGCATACAGCTTGCTCACGGCCTTCCTTGACCTGATCATCTCCTTGGCCAGAACCACACAGACATCCTTCTGACCCTTCTTGGCAGCATCTTTCACAGATCGTTTCACTTTTTCTTCTTCTCTTTGGATATCTAAATTTAGAACATAAGACAGAACATCAAAAACTTAAGGGTAAAGCAGGAGAGTTACTGGCACTGAAATCTGTTCTTACTGTGATCTAAATGTATCTATTAAACAGGAAAACAGATAGGAGGATATAAACTAAATAAAAATAATTAATGTGGTCGCTATTCATTATTTCCAGAACCATCAAAGTAATATAAGAGTAAACAGAAAAGTAAATCCTATTACACTAGACAAAATTTCAAAACTGCTTTTGCAAGCCCATTCTAACACCTGTTGGTACTGGTACTAAGGAACTTTAAAAATACTGTAAATGCAGGGAATTCCCTGGTGGTCCAGTGGTTGGACTCAGCACTTCACTGCCATGGCTCTAGGTTCAATCCCTGTTTGGGGAACTCAGATCCTGCAAGCCACATGGCGTGGCCAAAAAAAAAAAAAAAAAAAAAGAATACTGTAAATGAATTCCAGAGCTTGCTCTCATAATCAATAAGTAGTATGCCCACAATTACAGGAGTACAATCTCAGTACATTTATTAATGATTTATAAAAACCTACAACTAAAGGAAAGCCTGAACATATAAAAAGTATCACATCAGTATCAACTAGAGGTAAAATATGTCTATGTTACATGCTTTATGATTAGTAGAGATTTTTTCCAATTGTGGTAAAATATACATAACATCAAATTTACCATCCTAACCATTTTTAAGTACACAGTTCAGTGGTATTAAGTACATTCATATTGTTGTGAACCATCACCACCATCCGTCTCCAGAACTCTTTACAGTTTTCAACACTGAAACTCAAAGGCTTTAAATAATAACTCCCTATTCCCTCCTCCCACCAGCCCCTGGCAAATACCATTCCACTTCCTGTCTTTATGAATTTGACTACTCTAGGTACCTTATGTAAGAGGAATCCTACAGTGTTTGTGTGTGTGTGTGTGTGTGTGTGTGTGTGTGTGTGTGTGTGTGTGTGTGTGTGTGTGACTGGCTTATTTAACTTAGCATAAAGTCTTCAAGGTTCAGCCATGTTGGAGCATGTATCAGACACCCTACTTTTTAAAGGACGAATATTCCACTGCATATATATACCAAATTTTGTTTATCCATTCAGCTATCGACAGACACTTGGGGTGCTTTCACAACCTTTAGCTATTGTGAATAATGCTGCTATGAACATGAGTGTACAAGTATCTTTCTGAGACCCTGCTTTCAAATCATTTGTGTATATACTTATAATACCATAGACCTCACAGCTTTAAAAATATGAATTTATTTCTCATAGTTCTGGAAGCTGGGAAGTCCAAGATCAGGGTTCCTAGTGAGAATCTACTTCCTGGTTTGCAGGTGAATGCCTTCTTGCTGTATCTTCACAGGGCAGAGAGTTCACCTCTTGTCTCTCCTCTTACAAGGGTACTAATACCATTCATAAGGGCTACACCCTCATGACCTAATTACCTCCCAAAGGCCCCACCTCCAAATACCATCATCACATTGGGATTAGGGCTTTGATGCATGAAATTTAGGGGCACACAAACCTTCAGTCTATAGCATTCTGCCTCTGCCTACCCCCCACCCTATTTATGTCCTTCTCATATACAAAATGCATTCATTCCAACCCAACAGCTTCAAAAGTCTTAACTCATTCCAGCATCAACTTTAATGTTTAAGTTCAAAGTCTCATCTAAATATTCTCTAAATCAGATATGGGTGGGACCTGAGGTATGATTCAACCTGAGGCAAAATTCTTCTCCAACTACCAATTTGTGACAGGCATAGAATAATCATTCTTACTCCAAAAGAAAAAAAACAGGAAAGAAGGAAGGGGTGACAGGTCCCAAGCAAGTCCAAAACCTAGCAAGGCAAACTCCATGAGCTCTTAAGACTCAAGAATAATCCTCTGTGAGTAGAGCCACAGAGGTAGAAAACAAACTTATGGTTACCATAAGGGATGGCGGGGTGGGGTGGGGTGGGGGAGGGAGGATAAATTGGGAGATTGGGATGGACATATACACACTACTAGATATAAAATAGATAACTAATAAGAACCTGCTGTATAGCACAGGTAACTCTACTCAACACTCTGTAATGGACTATATGGGAAAAGAATCTATAAAAAAAGAGTGTACATATGTATATATATAACTTATTCATTTTGCTGTACAGCAGAAACTAACACAACACTGTAAATCAACTATGCTCCAATAAAAAACAAGCAAACAAGAAAAATAAGAATAAACCTCTCTGGTTTGATATTCTGACTTTCAGACCCACAAGGGTGGCAATGTCACCACCATGGCTGGTGGGGTACCACCATGCTGCAGCTTTCTGTGGGGGCCCCACCCAAGCTGAGGCTCTGCCAGGCAAGGGGTCTTTGGTTGGAGGCAGCCTAGCATATATAGGAACTGAGGTAGTGGCCCTGATGATGTCTGAATCAGATTTGGGGACATTTTTTCCTTTCCCTGAAGAAAAGTACAAGTTAAAAGCCTAAGTTTTACTGTCTTGTCCTGTGAAATCTAAGAAGTCAGACAGCCTTCCTTTATTCTGACCTGGATCCATCCCCATCAGTTCAGACTGGCAGTGATCTCTCTGGAGTAGCTGATAAAATCCATGGGTCACAGCCGTACTAATCTCCTTATCAAATGGTCAGTCAGATAGGTCAGCCATACACTTGGTGTCTTCTGAACCAGCTTTCTCAGTTTTGCAATATGGACAAACAGAGATTATTCCAAATCTCTAAGCTCTGGTTCCACTTTGCTTAACAATTCCTTCTTCATTTCTCTCTCCTCGCACCTTACTGTAAGGCGTCAGGAAGAACCATGCCACTCCTCCTATATTTTGCTTAGAAATCTCCTCAGCTAAACACACAATTTCATTGCTTGCAAGTTCTAATTTCCACAAAACAGAAGACCCTGAACACACTTCAGCCAAGTTCTTTGCCGCTTTATCAAGAATTGCCTTTCCGCCACCGTCCAATAACGCTTCTCATTTCCGTTTGGGATCTCATCAGAACGGCCTTTACCATCCATACTTCTACCAACATTACGTACGTGGTTATTTACGTGTTCTCTAACACGGAGGCTTTCTCTCCAGCTCTGTTTCTTCCCTTAAGCCCTCACCAGAGCCACCTTTAAAAGTCCACTCCTGGCAAACTAGGGTTTTGCTAGCATGCAGCTCGAAATTCTTCTAGCCTCTACCCATTAACCTAGTTCCAAAGATGCCACATTTTATGTGTTTGTTACGGCTTCTTGGTACCAATATCTGTATTAGTCAGATTAGTCAGGCTGCTATAATAAAAATACCACAGATTAGGTGGCTTCAACAACAGAAATTTATTTCAAACAGTTCTGGAAACTGGGAAGTCCAAGATCAAGGTGCTGGCAAATGCAGTTCCTGATGGAAGCCCCCTTTTCCTGGTTTGCAAATGGATGCCTTCTTGCTGTGTCCTCTCACATGGAGGACAGATATTATTTGCCTTGAGTCTCTTCTGATAAAAGCACTAATCTCGTTCATGAGGGCTCCCACCTTCATGGCCTAATTACTTGCTAAAAGCACCCCCCGCCCCCCACCAAATGCTATCACGTTGGAGACTAGGGCTTCAACACATGAATTTGGAAAGGACACAAACCTTCAGCCCACAGCAATACTCGAAACTGGAATTTCTGGATCACATGGTAATTCTATTTTTAACCTTTTGAGGAAGAGCTATCTGTTTTCTACAGCTGCTGTACCATTTTACATTCCTGCCAATGGTGATCAATGGTTCTAACTTCTCCACATCCTTTGCTAACATTTGTTACTTTATGTTTTGTTTTGACTGATAGCAGCCATCCTAATGGGTATAAGGTAGTAGCACATCCTGATTTTGATGTATATTTCCCTAATGATTAGTGATGTTGAGCATCTTTTCATGTGCTTACTGACCACTGGTATGTTTTCTTCAAAAAATATTCTATAGACTTGAAAGTCTATTCAAGTCCTTTGTCCATTTTTGAATAGGGCTTTTTTAAAAAAATGTTTCTTTGGATGCACCAAGTCTTAGCTGTGGCACATGGAATCTTCGTTGTGGTGTGCAAGATCTTTAGTTGCAGCACGTGGGGTCTTTAGTTGCAGCGTGTGGCATCTTTTAGTTGTGGCATGCAGGATCTTTTAGTTGCGGCATGTGGGATCTAGTTCCCTGACCAGGGAGCGAATCCGGGCCCCCATTATTGGGAGTGTGCAATCTTAACCACTGGACCACCAGGAAAGTGCCTGAAAAGGGCTTTTTTGAGTTTTATGAGGTCAGTTCTACGTATATGCTGCAAATATTTTCTCCCAATCTATGGGTTTCCCTTTTACTGTTTTCTCTTTTTACTGTGTCTTTTGATTCACAAACTTGTTAATTTTCAAGAAGTCTATGTGGTCTGTTATACTTTTTTGTTGCCTGTGGCTTTCAGGTCATATCCAAGAAATCACTGCCAAAACCCAATGTCGTGAAGCTATGGCCCTGTTTTCTTCTAGGAGTTTTCTAGTTTTAGCTCTTTTTTTTTTGTGGTACACGGGCCTCTCACTGTTGTGGCCTCTCCCATTGCAGAGCACAGGCTCCGGACGCGCAGGCTCAGCGGCCATGGCTCACGGGCCTAGCCACTCTGTGGCATGTGGGATCTTCCCAGACCGGGGCACGAACCCGTGTCCCCTGCATCGGCAGGCAGACTCTCAACCACTGCGCCACCAGGGAAGCCCTAGTTTTAGCTTTTACATTTAGGTCTCTGATCCATTTTTAATAAATTTCCATATATGGTTTTAGGTAAGGGTCCAAACTCATTCTTTTGCATGTGGAAATCTGGTTTACACAGCACCATTAGTTGAGAAGGCTGTCTTTTCCTCACTGAATGGTCCTCACATATTTGACCATATATGTGAGGGTTGATTTCTGGGCTCTCTATTTTATTTCACTGGTCTTTATGACTGTCTTCATGCCAGTAGCATATTGGTTTTATTTAGACAGTTTTGTAGGAAGTTTTTTTCCTTACAGTTTTATTGATATATAACTGACATACAGCACTGTATAAGTTTAAGGTACACAGCATGATGACTTACTGACAGAAATCATGAAATGATGATCACAGTAAGTTAACATCTATCATCATATAGATAGAAAATAAAACACAGAAAAAAGATTTCTTGCTTGTGATGAGAACTCAGGATTTACTCTCTTAACAGCTTTCATATATAACCTACAGCAGTGTTCATTATATTCATCCTGTCATACATTACATCCCTAGTACTTATTTATCTTATACTGCAAGTTTGTACCTTTTGACCACTTTCATCCAATTCTCACTCCCCCCAAACCCCAACTCTGGTGACCACAAATCTGATCTCTTTTTCTATGAGTTTACTGTGGTTTTTTTGAACTATAATTGACCTACAACACTATGATAGTTCCTGGTGTACAGCATAGTGATTTGGTATTTCTGTACATTACAAAATGATCACCACAACAAGTCTAGTTATCATCCGTCATCATATAATGATACTATATTATTATTGACTATATTCCCCACTCTGTACATTTCACCCCGTGACTCATTTATTTTGTAACTGGAAGTCTGTACCTCTTAATCCCCCTCACCCATTTCACTCATTTACCTGTGCCCCTCCCCTCTGGCAACCACCCATTTGTTCTCTGTATCAATAACAGTTTCTGTTTTGCTATGTTTGTTCACTTGTTTTGTTTTTTAGATTCCAAGTACAAGTGAAATCATATGGTATTTTCTTTCTGTCTTAATTTCACTTAGCATAATACCCTCTAGGTCCATCCAGGTTGTCACAAACAAGATTTCATTCCTTTTTATGGTTGAGTAGTATTCTAGCTTATATATGTATATACACACACCACGTCTTTATCCATTCATCTATCAGGGGCACTTAGGTTGCTTCCATATCTTGGCTACTGTTGAGTAATGCTGCAATAATCATAGGAGTTAATATATCTTTTCAGATTAGTGTTTTTGTTTTCTTTGGAAAAATACCTAGAAGTATAATTGCTGGATCATATGGTAGTTCTGACTTTTTGAAGAACCTCCATGCTGTTTTCTGTAGTTGTTGCACCAATTTACATTCCCATCAATACTGCACAAGGGCTCCCTATTCTCCACATCCCTAATCCAACACTTGTTTGTTGCCTTTTCAATAATAGCCATTCTCACAAGTGTGAGATGGTATCTCACTCTGGTTTTGATTTGCATTTCCCTGATAATTAGTGATGCTGAGCATCTTTTCTTGTGTCTGTTGGCCATCTGTATGTCTTCTTTGGAAAAATGCCTATTCGGGTTCTCTGCCCATTTTTAAATCAGTTTTATTGCCTATTTGAGGTCTTTTGTGTTTCCACATAAATTTTAGAATTATTTGTTCAGTGAAAAATGCCATTGGAATTCTGATACGTACTGAAACGAATCTATAGATGGCTTTGAGTAGTATGGCTATTTTAATAACATTAATTCTTCAAATCCATGAGCATGGTATATCTTTCCATTTGTTTCTGTCATCTTCAGTTTATTTCATCAGTGTCTTATAGTTTTCTGAGTACAAGTTTTTTACCTCCTTGGTTAGATTTACTCCTAGGTATTTTATTCTTTCTGATGCAATTGTAAATGGAACTGTTTTCTTAATTTCTCTTTCTGACAGTTTGTTTAGTGTAAGAAACACAACAGATTTCTCTGTATTAATTTTGTATCCTACAACTTAACTGAATTCATTTATTATTCCTAATAGTTAATTGGTGGCATCTTCAGGATTTTCTACACATAGTATCATGTCATCTTCATATAGTAACAGTTTTACTTCTTTGTTTCTAATTTGGATTCCTTTTATTTCTTTTTCTGGTCTGACTGCATGGCTAGGACTTCCAATGCTATGTTAAATAAACAGGGAAAGAGTGGGCATCTTTGTCTTGTTCCTGATCTTAGAGGAAATGCTTTCAACTTTTCAACCTTGAGTATGATGTTGGCTATAGGTTTGTCATAGATGGCCTTTATTATGTTGAGTGATGCTCCCTCTTTTCTCACTTTGTTGAGAGTTTTTATCATAAACAGATGTTGAATTTTGTCAGGAGCTTTTTCTGTATCTATTGAGATGACTGTATGATTTTTATTCTTCAGTTTATTAATGTGGTATATCACAATGTCTAATTTGCATAAACTGAACCAGCCTTCCATCCTTGGATAAATGCCACTTGATCATGGAGTATGATCCTTTTAAATGTACTGTTGAATTTGTTTGCTAATATTTTGTTGAGAATTTTTGCATCTATGTTCATCAGTGATATTGGCCTGTGCTTTTCTATTTTGTGTGTGATATCTTTGTCTGGTTTTGATATCAGGGTGATGATGCCCTCATAGAATGAGTATGGAAGCATTCCTTCCTATTCAAATTTTTGGAATAGTTTGGGTTTTTTTAATTTTGTTGATGTGGTGTAGTACATTGATTTTCATAGGTGAACCATCCTTGCATTCCAGGAATAAATCCCAGTTGGTCATGGTGTATAATCCTTTTGAATCCTGTTTGCTTGTATTTTGTTGAGGACTTTTGCATCAGTGTCCATAAGGAGTATCGCTCTGTAGTTTTCTCTTCCCGTAGTCTTTGTCTGGCTTTGCTATGGGAAATGCTGTCCTTAGAGAACAAGTTAGATAGTGTTCCCTTTTCTTCAATTTTCTGAATAAGTATGAGAAAGAATGGTGTTAGTTCTTTAGATGTTTAGTAGAAATCACCAGTGAATACATCAGGTCTAGGACTTTTCTTTGTTGGGAGAGATTTTTGATTACTGATTTAATCTCAAGAGTTATAAGTCTATTCAGATTTTCTATTGGTGTTTCAGTATTGGTAGATTCTACAATTCTATGAGTTTGTCCATTTCATCTAAGTTATCCAATTTTTTTAGTGTACAATAGTTCATAGTACTCTCTTACATTTTTTATTTCTGTAGAATCATAGTAGTGCTCCAACTGTCATTTCTGATCTTAGGAATTTGATTCCCTCTCCCTCTTCCTCCTCCTCCCTTCTTCCCTCCCCACCATCATCAATCTAGCTAAAGGTTTATCAGTTTTGTTGCTTTTTTGAAGAACTCACTTTAAGTTTCTTTAATTTTTCTCTCCTGCTTTTCTAGTCCTTATTTCTTTTGCTTTGATCTAATCTTTCTTATTTCCTTCTTTTTGTTAGCTTTAGGTTGAGTTTTTTCTTCTTTTTCTGTAAGTTGTAAAGTTAGGTTGTTGATTGATATCTTTCTTCTTTTTTAATGTAAAGCATCTTTATAGCTATAATTTCCCTCTGAGCTTTGGCTGCATCCCAAAAGTTTTGATATATAGTGCTGTGGTTTTCACTCATCTCTAAGTACTTTCTAATTTTCCTTCTTATTTTTTTTACACTGATAGAGACTTGGTTTTTGGCCCAACATGTAGTCTATCCTGGAAAATATACCATGTGCACTTCAGAATGTGTATTCTGTTGTTGTTGCATTGAGTATTCCGCATATGTCTATTCTGTATATGTCTATTAGTATTCTGTATGTGTCTGTTAGTTCATTATAGTGTTGTTTGAGTCCTCTTTTATCTTTATCTTCTATCTGGTTGTTATATCCAATTTTGGGAATGGGTTATTAAAATCTTCAACTATTGTTGTAGATCTACTTCCCTTCATATATTTTGACCATCTATCATTAGGTGCATAGATTACATCTTACTGTATTAAAACTTTTATTAACATTTAATGTCCTTCTTTGACTCCTGTAATCTTTTCTAATTTAAAGTTTATTTTGTGTTATATCAGTACAGCAATCTCCACTCTTTTGGTTACTATTTCCATGGAATACCTTTTTCCTTCCTTTCACTTTCAACCTATTTGTATCTTAGTATACACTAGGGTCATTTTGCCCCCATTCTGCCACTCTGCCTTTTAATTGGAGAGTTTAATTAATTTACATTTAAAGTAATTACTGAGGAGGAGGGGCTTAATTCTGCCATGTTGCAATTTTTTTCTGTAGGTCTTACAGCTTTTTCGTCCTTCATTTCCTGCATTAATGTCTTATTTTGTGTTTATCTGTTTCTTTTCTTATGGTGAAACCTCAAGTCCTTTTTCATTTGCTTTAGTGTATAATTTATATCTACTTTCTTTGTGATTACCATGGTGAATGCACTTAATATCCTAAAGTTATAACACTAATTTGAATTTATATGAGCTTAACTTTAATAGTATGCAAAAACTTTACTTCTATACAGCTCTGTCCCCATCCCCATACAGCTACTGATGTCAAAAAAGCACATCTTTCTGCACTGTGTTCAAAAATATAGCCTAATTTTTAAAAAATGCACATGCCTCCTAAATCATGTGAAAACAAAAAATGAAGTTACAAGAATACTACCTTTTATAATTGCCCATGTATTTACCTTTAATGGAGGTATTTATTTTTTCATATGGTTTCCAGTTACTGTCTACTGTCCTCTAATTTCAACCTGAAGTACAGACACCCTTTAGCATTTCTTCCCAGGCAGGTCTAGTGGTAACAAACTCCCATAGCTTTTGTTTAAGTAGGAATGTCAAAATTTCTCCTTTGTTTTGCTGGGTATAGGATTCTTGGTGTATAGGTATCTTCTTTCAGCATTTGAATATATCAACCCAACTGTCTTCTGGCCCTCAACATTTCTGATGAGAAATCTGCTGAAAATCTTATTCAGGATCTCTTGTATGTGACAGGTCATTTCTTGCTGCTTTAAATATTCTTTGTCTTTCCATAGTTTGATTATAATGTGCCTTGGCACGGGTCTCTGAGTTCATTCTACATTAGAGTGTGTGGACTTTCTTGGATGATTATATTCATGTTATTCATGAAATCTGTTAAGTTTCTGTCTTTATTTCTTCAAATAATCTCTCTTCCCCCTTCTCTCTTTCCTTTCCTTTTGGGACTCCCACAACGTGTATGTTGCTCCAATTGATGCTGCCCAACAGGTCCCTTAGGCTCTGTTTGCTTCAAATTTTTTTCCTTCTGTTCCTCAGACTTGAACATTTCAACTGTATTATTTTCAAGTTCACTAATTCTTCTCCCTGCTCAAATCGGCTTCTGACTAACTCTAGCAATTTTTAAAATTTCAGTTATATTTTCAGCTGTAGAATTTCTTTTTTACTTCTTTTCATGTTTTCTATCTCTTTACTGATACTTCCATTCTGTTTATACATCATTTTCTTGACTTTGTCCACATCTTTCTTTAGTTCTTTGCATATATTTTTTTTAAGAAGATGTTGGGGGTAGGAGTTTAATAATTAATTAATTAATTTTTGTTGTGTTGGGTCTTTGTTTCTGTGCGAGGGCTTTCTCTAGTTGTGGCAAGCGGGGGCCACTCTTCATCACGGTGCACGGGCCTCTCTTGTTGCGGAGCACAGGCTCCAGATGCACAGGCTCAGTAGCTGTGGCTCACGGGCCTAGTTGCTCCGCAGCATGTGGGATCCTCCCAGACCAGGGCTCGAACCCGTGTCCCCTGCATTAGCAGGCAGATTCTCAATCATTGTGCCACCAGGGAAGCCCTGTATATTTTTAAGATCACTGTTTTGAAGTCTTTATTTAGTAAATCTGTCACCTGGTCTTTTTCAGGGACATTTTCTATTCATTTCTTTTCCTTTCAATGGGCCATACTTTCCTGTTTCTTTGTATGCCTTGTGATCTTGTTGTTGTTACTGTTGAAAACTGGATATTTAAACTTTTTAAGATGATAACTTTGGAAACCAGATTCTCCCACTTCCCCAGGGTTTGATATGGTTGTTTTGTTTTGTTTTATTGCTGTATGGTGTCTCTGTACTGGAGATCATCCTGAGGTGCAAAGTTAGCCTTCTCAGGTCTTTTCAGAGCCTGTGTATTTCCCTGGGCATGCACAGTGACCACCTATATTCCCCTGTAAGTGTGGTTGCTTTTGAATGTCTTAGCCCTTGATGTTACGAATGTAAAACGGTGCAGTGCTGTGGCAAGCACTATGGTGGCTCCTCAAAAATTAAATAAAGAATCATCACTTGACCTAGCAATTCCACTTTTGGGTATATACACAGAAGGACTGAAAGGAGGGGCTTGAACAGATATTTGTATACTCATGTTCATAACAGCATTATTCACAATAGCAAAAGATAGAAATAACCCAAATTTCTAGTGATAGATGAATAGATAAACAAAATGAGATATATACGTACAATGGAATGTTATTCAGTCTTATAAAAAGAAGGAAATTCTGATACATGCTATAACAAGAATGAGTCATGAAATCATTATGGTAAATAAAATAAGCCAGACACAATGGGACAAATACTCTGTGATTACACTTATACGAGGTACCTGGAACAGTCTAATTATACATAGAGACAGAAAGCTGAATGGTGGTTACCAGGGGATGTGGAGAAGGAAAAATGGAGAGTTACTGTTTAATGGGTACAGAGTTTCAATATGAGATGAAGGAAAAATTCAGGACATGGATAGTGGTGATGGCTGCACAGCAATATAAATATACTTAATGTCAATTAACTATTTTAAAATGGTTTAAACGATCAATTTATGTACATGTGATATCACTTATATGTAGAATGTGAAATATGACACAAATGAACATATCTACGAAACAGAAACAGACTCACAGACATAGAGAACACACCTGTGGTTGCCAGGAGGGTGGAGGGAGGGAAGGATTGGGAGTTTGGGATTAGCAGATGCAAACCATTATATACAGAATGGATAAAACAACAAGGTTCTACTGTATAGCACAGAAAACTATATTCAATATCCTGTGATAAATCATAATGAAAAGGAATATGAAAAAGAATATCTACATAACTGAATCACTTTGCTGTACAGCAGAAATTAACACAACATTGTAAATCAACTATACTTCAATAAAATTTTTTTAAATGGTTAATTTCTGTTATGTATATTTTAATGTAATAAATAAAATGGCAGCAAGAATACTATGATTCATTAATAAACAAGTATTTATATATGTAAGTACAAATACAGACAGAAATGTATCTGAAACGATGATCACCAAAATGTGGCTGTTATCTCTGGGCGGTAGGATTTCAGAGTGATTTTAACTTTCTTATTTATAATTTTCTGCATCAGTGTGTATATTATTACCTTTATAGTCGTGGGGGTAAAAACGTAAGCTAACTATGTTCATTTGAGGAGAGGGGCAAAATGAATGTTCTAAATTCACTCCAGTATTGCCTATCACGAGTGCTCTAAATGTGTTACATTTGGCTGAAAGCTAAAAATGTGGACTACCTTGAGTCCTCCATACGAAGGTAAGAACTACTTGTAGTTATACTTTAGTTTAAGTTACTATTGTTTTTCTTTAAGTGTTTTACTAAAGTATATCATACGTGTACATACATATATCACACACATAAACTGTCACAAATTAAACACACCCATGTAACCAGGAATCAGATGAAGAAACAAAATATTACCAACATAACATGAGGTCCTTTTATGTCCCTACTAATTCACCATGCCCCCAACAAGGGAAACCAATATCCTGACTTCTAAAAGCATAGAACAGTCTTGCAGGTACCCTTTTTTTCATTAATATATTCTTTAAATCCATTCACCTTGACTGCTAACATAAAACCAAATGAGGATTGGATCAAGATGGCAGAGTAGAAGGACATGTGTTCACTCCCTCTTGCAAGAGCACTAGAATCACAACTGCTGAACAATCATTGACAGGAAGACACTGGAACTCACCAAAAAAGATACCCCACATCCAAAGACAAAGGAGAAGCCACAATGAGACGGTAGGCGGGGCACAATCACAAAAAAATCCAATCCCATAACCGCTGGGTGGGTGACTCACAAACTGGAGAACACTTATACCACAGAAGTCCACCCACTGGAGTGAAGGTTCTGAGCCCCACGTCAGGCTTCCCAACCTGGGGGTCAGCAACGGGAGGAGGAATTCCCAGAGAATCAGACTTTGAAGGCTAGAGGGACTGACTGCAGGATTTCAATAGGACTGGGGGAAACACAGACTCCACTCTTGGAGGGCACACACAAAGTAGTGTGCACACCAGGACCCATGGGGAAGGAGCAGTGACCCCACAGAAGACTGAACCAGACCTACCTGCTAGTGTCAGAGGGTCTCCTGCAGAGGCAGGGGGTGGCTGTGGCTCCCTGCGGGGACAAGGACACTGGCAGCAGAAGTTCTGGGAAGTACTCATTGGCAAAAGCCCTCCCGGAGTCTGCCATTAGCCTTACCAAAGAGCTGTAGGCTCCAGTGCTGGGTTGCCTCAGGCCAAACAACCAACAGGGAGGGAACTCAGCCCCACCCAACAGCAGACAAGCAGATTAAAGTTTTACTGGGCTCTGCCCACCAGAGCAACACCCAGCTCTACCCACCACCAGTCCCTCCCATCAGGAAGCTTGTACAAGACTCTTAGATAGCCATATCCACCAGAGGACAGACAGCAGAAGAAAGAAGAACTACAATCCTGAAGCTTGTGGAATGAAAACCACGTTCACAGCAAGATAGACAATATGCAAAGGCAGAGGACTATGTATCAGATGAAGGAACAAGATAAAACCCCAGAAAAACAACTAAATGAGTAGAGATAGGCAACCTCCCAGAAAAAGAATTCAGAATAATGAAAGTGAGGATGATCCAGGACCTCAGAAAGAGAATGGAGGTGAAGATCGAGAAGATGCAAGAAATGTTTAACAAAGATCTAGAAGAATTAAAGAACAAACAGAGGTGAACAATACAATAACTGAAATGAAAAATACACTAGAAGGAATCAAGAGCAGATAACTGAGGCAGAAGAATGGATAAGTGACCTGGAAGACAGAATGGTGGAAATCACTGCCACGGAACAGAATAAAGA
>RJWK010039488.1:0-20365 GCA_004363435.1 Platanista minor | reverse complement strand
GGGTGGTCTGAGCCCAGGCCTAAGCATGCAGGAGCTTCTCAACAGTGCCAAACAAAAGAAAGTGCTTAAGACATAATAGGTGCTTAATAAAGATTCAGGAGTCACATCTTCCTTGGGAATCAGGACATCTCAGCTCTGGTCTGGCTCTGTCTGCCAGATGTGCCCCAAGCCTGAGTTTCCCAGCAGTGAAATGATGCCCACACCCTCTGCTGTCATACGTGGGACTTGCTGATCCTGTGGCAGGTGGCCAGGTCAGGAGATGTTGGTCCTGCCAGCCTCTGGGGGATCCAGGCAGGGCACTTCCCTGCCCAGCCCAGGTTCCTCCTCGGTCTGGCGAGGGTGGGATCATGTGCTCTGACACCGGTGGGTATCAGTGACCAACCTGCATCCTGACTTTGGTCACAGCTAGGGTCATGGGGTCTCTCAAGAGGACGGGCCCCTGGCCTGGACTCCAGACAGGCCTGCAGGAGGGTCCGAGGTCAAGCAGGAAGCAGACTCCTGTGAGGCCTGGGCCAGCAGCCCCTCTGGCTCCTCACAGCCCTGAAATCTAAGGAAAGGAGGGCAGCCCCTATAAGTAGAGACCCTCTCAGAAGTTCCTGGTGTTTAATTCATTTCTAATCTGTTTATGGTTCTCTAAACCAGTGGTTCTCAATTGGGGAAGTTTTGTCCCCAGGAGACATTTGATAATTTCTGGAAACCTTTTTGATGTCACAATTGGGGGAAGGGTGCCTCTGGCGTCCGGTGGGTAGAGACCAGGGGTGCTGCTGGACATCCTACAATGTTCAGGACGGCCCCCACCGTCCTGAACAAAGAATCCTCTAGCCCCAAATTTCAGTGGCATCAAGGTTGAGAAGTCTAAGCCAAATGGTCTAAACCAAATCCTGTCCACCCTCCAAAGCCTGCTTCATTCTGCCTCTTCCCAGAAGCCATCCCTTGTCTGCTGTCTGTCATTAACTCTTCCCATTAGCCTCTAGTCAAGTTTTCCAGTTCTTGGGAATAGTTATAGCAACTATTCTCTCCCACAAGGGAAACAGCATCTTACTAATCCTTCTTTTATCTGTTCACCTTTGTATTATAAGATAAAACACATATACCGAGAAACACACAAAGCATACGTACAGCTCAGTGAATTGTCATAAAGCCCCTTTAACCATCCTCCAGGCCGAGAAAGAGACCCTTGTCCCTCCTGGAGATGCCCAGTAGGCCATGTGACAATAGCCCCACCTGCCCTTAAGTCACCACTGTCCTACCTTTTACAGAAATAGCTTCATTATAGATTTTGTGTTTTTTTGTTTGTTTAATTTATTTTTGTAATTAATTTATTTTTATTGTTAATTTATTTATTTTTGGCTGTGTTGGATCTTCGTTGCTGCATGTGGGCTTTCTCTAGTTATGGCGAGCAAGGCAACTCTTCATTGTGGTGCGCAGGCTTCTCATTGCGGTGGCTTCTCTTGTTGCAGAGCACAGGCTCTAGGTGCGCGGACTTCAGTAGTTGTGGCTCGGGGGCTCTAGTGCGCAGGCTCAGTAGTTGTGGCGCAAGGGTTTAGTTGCTCCGCGGCATGTGGGATCTTCACGGACAAGGGCTTGAACCGTGTTCCCTGCATTGGCAGGTGGATTCTTAACCACTATGCCACTAGGGAAGCCCAGCCCTGGTTTATTTTTGTAGGAAACTGTATTTCAAGACCACAATGTGGATTCCAGGGATTCTCATTTCTACTGGGTTAGGTGTTTTTTTTGGCTTTTTCCGTGGATAGAGCTAGGAAATATACCAATATTTCTTTTAAATATAAAATGCCTCATGAGTTCAAAATGATACTTCCAGTGAAAAAGTCAGGACTACTACTAAATTCTTCTATATACACCCATTATCTCTTTTCTTCCACATTTAGAATTCTGGCTGTAAGGACACAATCAATTAATCAATCAATCAAATCACATATCTCACAATTATTCATTTGCTCTATCGCACATGCACACACTCTACAGTCTTGGACAACCTTACTAATATCACCAAGACAAATACGATTGCTGAAAGCAATGACATTTTTTCCACGTGTCCTCCCCTCTCCCCTTCCTCCCTCCACTTTTTATATCTCACCTGAGTTGATGTTGTTAGGTGGCACACTCTATTCACCCAGCCTCAGTTCTACGTCCGATGCCTGAAATTCATTCTGTAATAAAATCCTCAGGACCCATAGATCATGGGACTTATATTCCCTGATTTCTTACAGGCTGCTAACTGCCTATGCCTTTTATATTTGAAAGTCTGTTTTTCTGGATGTACAGTATTCAGCTCATGCTTTTTTTTTTTTTTTTTTGCGGTACGCAGGCCTCTCGCTGTTGTGGCCTCTCCGGCTGCGGAGCGCAGGCTCCGGACGCACAGGCTCAGCGGCCATGGCTCACGGGCCCAGCCGCTCCGCAGCATGTGCGATCTTCCCGGACCAGGGCACGAACCCAGGTCACCTGCATTGGCAGGCGGACTCTCAACCACTGCGCCACCAGGGAAGCCCTCAGCTCACGTTTTGTACAGTATTCACCTCACGTTTTCTTTCTTGAGTATTACACAGGTTTCTCCATTTTCTTCCAGCAGAAAGCATTGCTCTTGCAAAGTCTGAAGACAATCAAATTTTCATCTTCTCATAAGTCTCTTGCTCTCTTTACGTAGATCCCAGAAGGATTCTTTCTCCTTTTCTTTAAAGCTTGGTAATTTTACTGGAGCATATCTTGGTGTTGGTTATTCTGGGTGGAAATTCTCAAATACGTGGTGTGCTCTTTAAACCTGTAGTTCCACACCTTCCTGGTTCAGGAAGGCTTTCTGGAATTACAGTGATAAATGTTTGTCTATTCCTCTGCCATGGCCATCTTCTCCAGGGATTCATGTTATTCAAGTGTTTGACCTTCTTTGCCAACCTTCAATAGGCAAGGGGTTAGCTTTCTCTCGCTGTGGCCTCTCCCGTTGCGGAGCACAGGCTCCGGACGCGCAGGCTCAGCGGCCATGGCTCACGGGCCCCGCCGCTCCGCAGCATGTGGGATCTTCCCGGACTGGGGCACGAACCCGTGTCCCCTGCATCGGCAGGCGGACTCCCAACCACTGCGCCACCAGGGAAGCCCTCTCTCGAATACTTTTTATCTGTGCCTTTGTATCTCTTTGATTTTAAAAATGTTCCTCCAGTTCACCTTTTAATTTCTCTTAAGGCCTTATCTACTGTGTTCTTTCTAGTGTGGTCTTTATTTCTGAAATTATTTTTTCCTTTGTTTGAAATCTTCCCTGAAGTCTGTCATTCTGTCTCCTCGTGTCTTGGTGTTTCCCATTTCTGATTTCCATTGTTCTTTCCTGCCTCTTACTATTTCCGTAACATCTTTTAGTTCATTTCGGATAGGAGGTTACTTTTTTCTTTTTCTTTTTCTTTTTTTCACATCTTTATTGGAGTATAAATTCTTTACAGTGTTGTGTTAGTTTCTGCTGTACAACAAAGGGAATCAGCTATGTGTATACCTATATCCCCATATCCCCTCCCTCTTGAGCGTCCCTCCCATCCTCCCTATCCCATCCCTCTAGGTCATCACAAATCTTTTGAGTTGATCTCCTTGTGCTATGCAGCAGCTTCCCACTAGCCATCCATTTTACATTGGGTAGTGTATATATGTCAACGCTACTCTCTCACTTCATCCCAGCTTCCCCTTCCCCCGCTGTGCCCTCAAGTCCGTTCTTTACATCTACGTCTTTATTCCTGCCCTGCCACTAGGTTCATCAGTATCGCTTTTCTTAATTCCATATATATGCATTAGCGTATGGTATCATTTTCAGATTCTGCAAACCTAGTATGTTACAACTTTGATCTCTTATATCTTTCTGGAATGCTTTCATTGTTTACTAGGGATATTATTCTGCT
Organism: Platanista minor; assembly: GCA_004363435.1. Taxonomy (NCBI): domain Eukaryota; kingdom Metazoa; phylum Chordata; class Mammalia; order Artiodactyla; family Platanistidae; genus Platanista; species Platanista minor. The sequence continues at coordinate 16,472 of RJWK010039488.1, read as the reverse complement.
CGTAATTCTCTTTTCTAAAAATAACTCTGGGGCTTCCCTGGTGGCGCAGTGGTTAAAAATCCGCCTGCCAATGCACGGGACATGGGTTCAAGCCCTGGTCCCGGAAGATGCCACATGCAGCGGGGCAACTAAGCACGTGCGCCACAACTACTGAGCCTGTGCTCTAGAGCCTGCAAGCCACAACTACTGAGCCAGCGCACCTAGAGCCCGTGCTCTGCAACAAGAGAAGACACCGTAATGAGAAGCCCGCGCACCTCAGCAAAGAGCAGCTCTCGCTCGCCGCAACGAGAGAAAGCCCGCACGCAGCAACGAAGACACAACACAGCCAAAAAAAATAATAAAATAAATTTTAAAAAATTAAAAAAATAACTCTGTATGGGATTTATCTCAGTGCTTTTATCTTGCTTGTATTTGTGTGATATTAGTTGGTTTCTAAGTTTTTAAGCTTTGTGGCCCAGGACAGTTTTTCTAATTCACAGCACTCCCTCTTCAGCCTGGCTCCTCCAAGACACATCATGTGGTATCTGGTATTGTGACCCCTCACTTTCTGAGATTTCTGAGCTTTACTCCCCTCCCTCGCCTTTCTTTGGACCTCCTCTTTCTTGTCTCTGTTGTCCCATCCTGCTCGATTTTGACTTTGTGCCAGCAGCTTCTTACCAGTGTGGACCCTGACCTGGAGGGTGCCCTGGTAATTGCGAAGGTTCGAGGCAGCCGAGCCCTCACACCTCCCTGCAGCTCTTTTCCCTCACCTGCTTTCGGGTGGGTGAGACCCCTTGCAGGTCCAGCTGGTATCCTCAGATGGCTGCACGTGCTGCTGGTGAATTCTTGTGGCCATTTGGGGCTCACCTGCTCTCAGGTCCATCAGCTGCCCAGCTGTGCCGTTCTTTTTCCTCCCGTACAGATGTAGAGGCCTGACATGCAAGTCTGGGGTCCTTTGGAAAGGCCTGGCCTACTCATGCCCCAGGCTGAGTCCCACCCTGAAAGTGGGGTGGGTGATGAAACTCCAGATAGATTTAGGTAAACTGAGGTCAGAGGGACCAGAGCCCCCTTTCCTGGGTAGAACCTGAAAACCCTAGAATTATCCCTACCTATTTGTACTTTGGGGTTCACGTGGCAGTCTTTAGCCAAGTCTTGTCATAAACTCTGTTCTTTTTTGGGTTTTGCTAGTTAGTTATTCGCCACGTTCAGATGCCCCTTCCGTTTTTTCCTCCTGGTAACCCTTCGAGGCAGGTGTGATCATACCACGTGACAGGCTCCGAGGTGGAGGCACTTGCCAAGGGCCCTCAGCTGGCATGTGGCCAGGCGGGATGTGCCTCCTGAGATGACATCATGGGATGTGAAAGCACCTGGAACCACACCCAACACCTAGTAAGCCATCAGGCATCCCTAGCTTACTAAGTGCATACTACATGCCAGGGACTGTGCCAGGATGGGGGGTAGGGGAGGCACCTGATTCTCTCCATAGCCCAGGCCTCGGCCCCCGCTTACCTGCTGAATCTGCGCCCAGACACCTCATCAACCAGGCACTGCCCAAGTTAGGGTCTGCACCCTTTCTCCCTGGACCACCAAATCACCCCACCCCCATCCGATATCCAGGAGGTGGCCACAGCACTCCAGGGGCTCCCTACCCCCAAAAGGAATGGGACTGGCCCCTTGGTGGGGCATTCGGGTCCTCGGGAGCAGTGCCTGAGCAGTCTCTTGTCATCCTTGTCTCTCTGGCCACATCAGAGTCAGTGTTGTAAATGGGCTTATATTCTTTTTTGTGTGTGTATACGGGCCTCTCACTGTTGTGGCCTCTCCAGTTGCAGAGCACAGGCTCCGGACGCGCAGGCTCAGCGGCCATGGCTCACAGGCCCAGCCGCTCCGCGGCATGTGGGATCTTCCCGGACCGGGGCACAAACCCATGTCCCCTGCATCGGCAGGCGGACTCTCAACCACTGCGCCACCAGGGAAGCCCGGGCTTATATTCTTGAGAGATTAACCACTGTGGGTTTCCCCAGACTTCCTGCCACCCACAGTCCTTCCCAGATCTGGCCACAGCTGGGGTGAGTGTTCAAAGCTCCTGGTCAGGGGCAGGGATGACAGAGCGACTCACAGGGAGTGGAAGAGCAGAATCGGGACTGCTTCTCACCTCCAGGCTCGACAGGGATACGTGGGTGACGTGTCTGCCCACCACACTCCAAGCCCGCTCCACAGTGATGCTCCAGTGTAGGGAAGGCCGGCCCTGCACTGCCCTGCCCTGCCCTGCCCCCAGCTGAGTCCCCAGTGACAGCGCCCCAGAAACTCTGGAGGAAATTAGGGCAGATGGGGGCACTGCACCTGCACGCCAGGCCTGAGGCAGCTCTGCATCTGGGTATGACAGAGTGGGGGTCCCTCTGGGCCCAGGAGTGGCACAGCAGGGGGCAGGCCCCCAGGGGCCTTGATGTCAAACACAGAGCACATGGCCATTCCCCACGTGGATTGATGCCCGGGCGTGACCAGAATGGGGACATCTCCGCAGATGTCAGCCCGGACAGATGAGACCCTCAGCTCCAGGCAGACCCCACAGCCTGGACCTGGGGCAGAGCTTGGGACAGAGCAGTGGCCCCAGAGGGACTGAGAAAAGTCAGGAACCACCCGGGCAGTGTTCAGCCCTAGAGCCACATGCGGCACGCAGTGTGGAGCAGCCTCCAAGAAATGTTGGCAAAACTGGAAAACCCACTAATGTAAACAGAAGGATGGGCTTACTCTATCCGATGGATCAAGAAGCCCAGTGACTCGCCTGGATCACCCATCAAGAATGTGGAGGCACTGGGGTCCGACGCGGCGATTCTCTGATCCGGGAGCCCAGCTTCCGTCACGTGTCCACTGAGTGTCCCCCACACAGCCCCGCCTCCTGGCTGGTCCAGATGTGGCAGTATGGTCTGGACAGGCCACAGAGGCTCTGAGGCCAAGACAAGGTGCCTGCTGCTACCAGGGAGGGAGCTGGGGCAGGTGTGGAATTGAGGCTGCGGGCTGCAGGGCTCAGCTTTCCAGAATTTTCCGGAGAGGTCCTCCCCATGCACCCGGAAGAGGAAGAACCTCTCAGACCGGTTCCCTAAGGCCTGGCATGGCCCTGGGTCCCTGCTGTTTACGATCCCAGCCTGAGCCAGGTTTGATTTCCTGCGGGATGGGAGGGGACCTGGGGCTACCTGGGCCCCTCGCACTCTACATTCAAGCCCAGGAAGGCTGCCAGGGGTGCCTCGTTCATTCAGCAAATTCTGCTAGTGCATCAGCTATCTGGGGACACTGCCTGGGTGAGGGGGCAGCGGAGAGCGGGCTGAGGAGGGCTTCTGCCCTAAGTGGGGAGACAGACAACGGGAGAGGGGGAGTCGGTATTAACACTAACAGGTGGGATGATGTGTAGAGGAAGTCTTGTCATTGCCCCAGCACCGGGCTGTGGATGCATTATTGCCTCCACTTGACAGCTGGGGTGATGAGGGGTGGAAGTGTGGTGGCTGCCCCAGGTCACGCAGCTGGTGCATGGCTCTTATGGCCTGCCTGCTGTGTCCCCCTAAAGTCCATGCCGAAACCCTAGCCCCCATGGAATGGTGTTAGGACGCGGGACTTTGGGGAGGTCACAGGTCAGGAAGGCAGAGCCTCCACCATGGAAGGGGAGCTGGCCTGGCCTGTGAGGGCATAACAAGAACTCTGCAAACTAGGAAGAGGGCCTCACCAGACCTGGCCACGCGGGCACTGACCTCGGACCGCCAGTCTCCAGGACCAGGCGAAGTCAATGTTGTTGTTGAAGCCACCCAGTCTGTGGCATTCTATTACAGCAGCCCGAGCTGACCGAGATGGTGGCCAAGCCAGCCTATGAACCTGGAAAGAGGACCCAGGATCCACGATAAATACGTGAAATAAACAGTGTGTTAGATTGTGATACGTGCAGAGCAGAAAAGTAAAGCAGGAGAGGAGTGTTTCTATGTGTGCATGAGTACGTGTGTACATACTGGTATCTGTGTGTATATGTATGTGTCTCTGTGTGTACATATATGCCTGCTTGTATGTGCATCTGTGTATACAAATATGTGCCTGCACGTGTGTGCATGTAGGTACATCTGTGCGTGTGTGTGCATGTGTGTCTATGTGTGTGCAGGTATGTCAGGTGTATGTGCATACGTGTGGCTGCCTGTGTGCGTGCAGGTATGTATGTCTGTGTGTGTACACCTGTGCGCGTATGTGTGTGTGCATGTGTGTCCATGGGCATGTTGGGAAGGTTGCCAGTTTCGGGAACTTGGTCTTGGGGCTGGCATTGGCCCTCCAGGGGCCACCACTCTGTGCCACTGCTCATGCCTGGCGTCTCTCCCAGGCCCTTGAGGCAGGCTCTGCACCTCCCTCATCTTTCCGAGCTCCGTCATGCCTGGTGAAGGCATCTCACAAGCTCTCCACCAGCCTCGGGCTGGAGGGGCTGCACAGACAGCCCCTGACAGTGGGGACTGGCACGGACAAGCATTTGTGGGACATTTGCCGATCGCCAGGCACTGTGCTCAGGCCCTTAGGGCCATCTAAATCAATCTCCCTGAGAACCCAGGAAACCGCAGCCGGCAGCCATGGCAGATGAGGAAGTGGAGTAACGTGACCAGGGTTGCAGAGAACAGGCTTCCGGCCCAGTGGCCACCCCTCCCAGACCGGGACATGTGGACCTGGCAGCCGGTCGTCTTCCTACTGCGGCACAGCAGCTGAGCCCACTGAGGGCCTGCTCGTTCATTCATGCATTCATTCATTCTCCTGAGTGGTGCACCCTGAACCCAGAGGGAGGAGACCGTGTCGCCGGGACACGGTGGGATCCCAGCTCCGCGTCTGCCTCTGTGAAACGAAGGACCAGAATGCCTCCCTTGGAAAGTTGCATGGGACTGGGGCTGCGTCTGTCCCTCCCCTCTCCCGTCATAATCATAACCGCACGTCCCCTTCCTGGTCACCTTTCAAGCAGCCTGGGCGAAGGCCTTTGACCCCTCCCTCCTGCCCTCTGATATCTGCAGAGGAGCCTTGGGCCATCCCTCACCCTCCCTGCAGGCCCGGGCAGGGGGCTGCACTGCTGTGTGCCCAGCAGCCCGCCGTGTGCAAAGATGAGGTGCCGGGCTGCAGAAGAAGGTGTCTTTGGACGGGCAAAGTTGGGAGGGCCCCAGGGTGGGGGACTGGGGCCTACACACCACAGACTCACCCTGGCAGCTGGGCCTTGGCTCCGGGTCAGATGTGGGGTTGCACCTAAATGGACTTGGCAGAGAAATCTGCCATGTGGGACCCCCTCCCTATCCTTATCTAAATGATACCCACGAGGGAGGTGCCTGGGGACGTGCCACTTTGAGATACCCCAGTTCAGGCAACCACACCGTGACATACTGTCAGGTGGGATGAATTCATGCCAGAGCCCCTCTCTGTAAATGCACATTTGTTTTGTCCGTTGTCATCCCCCTCTGGACCCGACAATGCCTGGCACACAATAGGCCCTCACTAAATACGTGCTGAATGAATAAATAAATGAACAAAGGATTTATATCACTGAGTGGCAGTGGGATTATAGGTGATTTTATTTTTGCTTAATATTAACAAATGTTTGCAATAATTATATAGAATTTCTGGGCTTCCCTGGTGGCGCAGTGGTTGAGAGTCCACCTGCCGATGCAGGGGACACGGCTTTGTGCCCCGGTCCGGGAGGATCCCACATGCCATGGAGCGGCTGGGCCCGTGAGCCATGGCCGCTGAGCCTGCACGTCTGGAGCCTGTGCTCCGCAACGGGAGAGGCCACAGCAGTGAGAGGCCCGCGTACCGCAAAAAAATAAATAAATACAATAATTATATAGAATTTCTAATGTGAGGAAAAAAACGCAGTTATTGCAAAACCTGCACAGCTGGTGTGGCCACAGGGAAATAAAATGAAGGGACTTTTGGCTGAAGGCAGCCCTGCATCTCCCCTAAGGTCACAATGACTAATGTAACCTCCACACGTGGCCAAGATGTAGACAGGGCCTGGAAAGAACCAAGCAGAAGTGGGTCTGGGGTGGGGCTTTTCTTCTCTCTCTCTCTCTCTCTCTGATTTCCACTCTGGTTATCACATTGCTGGGCAATCAGTTCAACTCAGGAAGGAAGACGGGGTGGTAATGCAGCTGGTCACAGTGGTGTTGGGCTGTGGGGGTGCGAGGGATGCGGGGGTCCAGGGCAGCTCATTTCACCTCCAGGAGCCTCGGTTTGCTCATCTGTAAAATGGGGTGAAGGCACAGACCTCCAGCTATTATGAAAAATGATGGCTGTCCTCCCCGGACTTGGCACTCACCCTGTGGGTGGCCGCGTTTTCTTCCCTTTTTCCTGTCCCGCTGCTCACAGAGTTAAGCAAGACTTTGCTGGGGCTTGTTTATTGGCTGCAAGATCAGCCCCTGCAGCAGCTGGCACCTGAAAAGGGCCATCACTGAAGCTGACCCTAAGAGCAGGAGGAGAGGAGTATCCCAGACAGCAAGGGTCCTTGGCTAAGAAAAGGTCTTGATCCCGCAGCCCGGGGCCGGGTCTCAGCTCTGTCACTTAGCAGTGAGCACTGCACCCTCCGAAAGTGAGCACAGCAGAGCCCACCTCCCAGGACTCTGGAGGGGGCTCACTCTTCTGATAAGGACAGCACTTGGACTGGGCTCCGTGTCCTGAGACCTCACATCCTGAGGGAGGACAGTGCAGGTGAACAGGACCAATGGAAAGTCCCTTCTCCTCCCCGTACCCCAGTTCCCCCAAGTGAAAATCAAGTGCCTCCCTCCAGCTCTGAGAAGCCGGGTTCCGGACTCCCCTTCCCAACCCTGCCCTTCCTACGGGGGGAGTGTGCGCCCCCTGGCGGTAGTGGGGAGAAGGGGCCGGGCTGGGTCCCCGCCTGAGCTCCTGTTTGTCTTCTCAAACCTCTCTGGGGCGTCAACCTCCGAGCCTCTATGGAGGGTAAGACAGCAGCAGCTTTCACAGTCACAAATGCACGCACCCTTTGACCCTGCCATCCCATGTCTAGGAATTTCTCGTAAAGGTGTCCATAGGCACATAGGCTAGGTGATATGTACGAGGTTGTCATTGAATAAATAAGCAGAGTCAGATGAGCACAGTGGAAACAACGGAACGCCATGCAGTCATGTAAATGGAGCCAGCTGTGCCGAGTGGTCTTAGCTCCTGTCCCCACCAGGGCTCCCTGGGTGGCAGAGTGCTCTCAGGTGAGGTCACAGGAGGGCCCGAGCCTGATCCTGCAGGGGACTCTGGAGGGTGAGTGATACCTCCTAACCCTGGGGGTAAGTTACATCCTCCCCACCCACAAGGCAAGGGAGCAAGGCATTTGCTCTCCTCCACCTCTCGGTCACTGGCCCCATGTCAGGGCTCCAAATAACAGCTGCAGGTGTCGGCCCTTGGGAGCCTCTCACACTGCTGGTGGGGATGGCTGGTTTAACAGTGGCTGGCCTCAGGAAAAGTCAGCATAAGATGAGCTTTTGAAACCCAAGTATCTTTTTTCATTATTATGGGGTTAAAATACACATAACATGAAATCTACTATTTTAACCATTTTTAAGTATCCAGGTCAGTGACATCAAGTATATTCACATTGTTATTTTAAAAAGTATATTCGCGTTGTTGTACGGCCATCGCCACCATCCCCCTCCAGAACTTTTTCATCTTCCCAAAGTGAAACTCTGTCCCCATGAAACACTAACCCTCCCTCCCCTCCCCCAGCCCCTGGCCTCACCCTCCTACCTTCTGTCTCTATGAACTTTACTCCAGGTCGCTCATATAAGTGGAATCATACAGCATTTGTCCTCTTGTGACTGGCTTAGCTCACTGAGCGTAATGTCCTCAAGGTTCATCATGTTGCAGCATCTGCCAGAACTTCTCTCCTTTTTAAGGCTGACTAATACCCCCTTGTATGGATGGACCAACTCTGTTTATCCATTCATTGGTCCATGGACAATTAGGTTGTTTCCACCTTTGGGCTATTGTGAATAATGATGCTATGAACAGGTGTGCAAATATCTGTTTGAGTTCCTGCTTTTAATTATTTTGGATGTATACTCAGAAGGGGGATCTGTAGTTCTATGTTTAAGTTTTTGAGGAATTCGCATACTGTTTTCAATAGCAAAGCCCAGGCATCTGGAAGGCTTCACGGACAGGGCAGCTCTCCCTGGATATTCACAAGAGGGGAGGGGGACAGTCCTCTGGCCGGCTGGTCTCAGCTGGTCACAAACCATCTGTAGGGATGAGGACCCGTGAGCACGAACTTGGGTATCAAGCAGACCCTGGTGGATAGCCTGCTTTGCTGCTTGGTACCAGGAGTTCCGTGGGGCTGTTTCTCTGACCTTGTGCGGCTCTGGGAGACTTAAATGAGCCAGTGTGTGTAGGGGGCCCAGCCAGGCCAGCTCCCTCACCGCCAAACAGCAGAGTCATTGCTCAGTTTGTTGAATCCCCTTCAAAATTCAGCCAGCGAGACAAACCAATGCCCCCAAAGCAGAAGGTTTAAAAATAATCCGCCCACATGGGACACCTCCAAAGGAGTGGAAACCAAGTCATGAGATATGAACTAAAAGAGGCCACTGGGCTTCCCTGGTGGTGCAGCGGTTGAGAGTCCGCCTGCCGATGCAGGGGACACGGGTTCGTGCCCCGGTCCGGGAAGATCCCACATGCTGCGGAGCGGCTGGACCCGTGAGCCATGGCCGCTGAGCCTGCGCATCCGGAGCCTGTGCTCCGCAATGGGAGAGGCCACAGCACTGAGAGGCCCGCGTACGGCAAAAAAAAAAAAAAAAAAGACCACCATCTCCAGCCACATCTCCAGGTCTGTGAACCAAGAAGAAGCAAAGGTTGTGAAAGGACACAGGTCCACAAATCAAACGTGAAAACCTTACCTTGTCCAGGCAGCTGTGCGGCACAGCACACTGGCCTGGAGGTTCAGTGGGTTCAGACCTCAGCTCCCCACTTCCCAGCTGTGGGCCCGTGAGCTTTTCCTCATCTGTAACCTGGAGCAGCCACCTAGGAGGCTGTCACGTGGGTTAGATGAGATGATGCAAGTGACCGATGAGCGATGAGCCTGAAGCCTGCCCCTGAGTCAGGGCGCAAGCCCTGGGGCTGGTATGACCCTGTCTGACCTCTCCAGGCTCCTAGCTGACCCACCTCCCCCCATGCCCCAACCCAGGGCATCAGGCCCCTCTGTGATGACCCCCTTACATCTCCAGCATCTTCACTCACCTGCTCTCTCTCCTTTGACGCTCCTCAAACTGACCCCCACTCTCTACTTCCTAAATGTGAACCAGTCTCCCCAACCTCCATACCTTTACTTAACTGTTGTGGGTTGAATTGTGTCCCCTCAAAAGATACATTCATCCTAACCCCTGGTACTTGTGAATGTGACCTTATTTGGAAATAAGGTCTTTGCAGATGTAGTCAAGTTAAGATGAGGTCAGACTGGAATAGGGTGGACCTTAATTCAATGACCGCTGTCCTTCTAAGGGGGGATTTGGACACACACACACACACACACACACACACACGCACAGGAGGAGAGGTAAGATTGAAGCAGAGACTGGAGTGATGGCTCCAAGACAAGGAACGCCAAGGATCACTGGCAACATCCAGATGCTGGGAAGAGGCCAGGAAGGATCCTCTCCCAGAGCCCTCAGAGAGCACAGCCATGCCAATACCTTGATTCTGGACTAGGTAATTTTCTGTTGTCCTAAGCCACCTGGTTTGTGGTACTTTCTTGGGCAGCCCTAGGTTACTAGTACCCTTATCCTGTCCCTCCACAGCATCATTTCCCTCCAATATTTCCCCTGTCCCAATACTACACCTTCTTTCCAGGTAGTTTCAAAAGCCTCCTCTTCCTCCAAGAAGGCTTCCCTGAGCACCTTCCCTCCTCCTCCCTCCCACAGCTGTTTCTGCAAGTGTCTGCCCCACACCCAACATCCCATAGCACTTTGTATCCAGTGTCTTGCCCTAGAGTGAAATGTGCTAGGTGGCCTCCTTGAAAGGTTTTGGAAGAGGCTTCCCTCCTGGAAGAGGTGACCCTGAACAGGGTTTTGAAAGATGAGTAAGTGTTTGCCAATTGGAAAAGTGACAGCCTTGTGACAGTCGCTGAATAAACTTACTTAGTCATGTATTCATTCAACAAGCATTTACTGAGTGACTTTTGCACTGACTTGCTCACCAGAATGTGGCCCCAGTGGCAGGAGAGCACTCCACTTATCTCTAGCCGGGCCCCGCACTCTCCGGGAGCTCCTAGCAGCCCTGGATCAGCCTGAGTTCATGCCCAGCCAAGGGGTGTGACTCAAGGGCATTTTCCAAGGTGGGTGGAGCCTTAGAGATGGGCATGTTTGGCAGAAAGAAGGGAGGACAGAGGGACTCAGAGCCTCCTGGGGTAGAGAAAATGGGGACCGCGCATACTGGCTGGGGAGACAGTCCTGATTCCAAATTCGGGCTCTGCTACTTTCCAGCTGAGTGACCTGGAGGCTCTAAGGCCTGGTGCTTACCTATGAAATGGGGATGACAGTGCCTGGCTAGGTTCCTGGCTCACTGGGGAGGATTCTACCTTCCGCAGTAATGGGCACTGGCCAGCAGGGGGCATCAGCCCCTGTTGCATCCGGAGAGACTGGAGGCAGGTGGGCCGCACTGGGTGGAAATCACACCTGGTTACCTTTTGGGGGTGGGGAGGGGATGGGAGGCTGAAAGGCAACTTTGGAGTCAGGTGGCCACTGAGCTGCCCTGGGAGGCCCGTTCTGCCTTGCCACTTGCGGACAGGTCCCCCAGCAGAGCTCCAGGACACAGCTGGCCTCGGGACCAGGCCCTGGGGAAAGACCTGGATGAGGCCAGTGTTTCCCCCAGGGGTCACCATCCAGGAGACGTCTCCCAGGGCCACAGGCCATGGGCTCTGATGGTAAGGACACCTGTTGCTTTGCAGAGCTGCCCACGTCCAAGCACATACTTAATGCACTTCATCCTCCCAGCAGCCCATGGGAGCAATCATCCTCCCATGTCTCACATGAGGAAACTGAGACACAGAGAGGTTTAGGAGCTTGCCTGAGATCCCACAGTAAGTGGCAGAGCTGGGATGTGAACCCAGGTAATGTGGCAACAGCACCCTCCTACCACCCTGTCTTATACTTGGTAGGAGCTGCCCTGGCTTCTTGGCCAGGTAGTGATAATGGACAAGGGGGTGAAAAGGAAAGGAAAGGAGTTCCATCAGAGGGAACTGCATGAACGGAGGCCCAGAGGCATGAGAGTATGGGCAGAGGGGCAAGTCGTTCTGAATTACTGTTCCAGGGGGAGAGGTGCAGGAAGGAGGGTGCAGAGGCTGGCAGTAGCCGGTCAAGGGGAACAGCTGGAGGGCTGAACACAGGGGAGTGAAGAGGTGAGGTTTGGGTTGGGAACCTTCCCTGTGGCCTAGGCGTGGAGAGGGACTGGAGGGGGCCAGAGGGGAGACAGGAAGGCCAGCGTCATCTCCAGGAGGGAGCCTCAGAAGGCTCGGGACCCTCCAGCTGTTGTAACCAGGCTCCTCCTCGGTCAGGTCTCTCTTGGTGACCAGCGACAGAAGTCGGCAAAGGGCAATTTAGTGAGCGGCCGCAGGGGTGCCTCCCAGGGCAGCCAGGCAGCTGGCCCGGAAACCGAGATCAGGGTGTAGAAGGTCATGAGGACTCTCTCGTCTGCCCGGCCTGCATCTCTGCCTGCCGGCTTCCCCCTTCTCTTTCCCCACAGGTGGTCTTTCTCCTCGTGCCTGGAACTGTGGCTCCATCAGGGAGCCGGGACCAGTCAGCCCCGCCATGGCACCATCTCTCATCAGGTTAACGCAAGGAGTCAGCTGGGTGGTTTGCAGAATCCTGAATCAATTTTCTTTTCAAGGTAAAAAAAAATCTGCCAGAAAAGCAGGCAGGCAGAAGCCGAAGAATAAATAATGGCTTTGTCATCCAAGCCACAGATAGAGCGGGAAGCAGGGGGTTCTCCACTAGAGGCCCACACCCCACTACAGCATGGCCCTGCCAAGGTCACCGTCTGGGAGTGACGGGATGGGAGAGAGCAGGTGCCCGGATGCCAGGGTAGGGGGTGCCCTTTGCTGGGTCCAAGGTGAGGCCTGCTCTGACCCTGGACCCCAATATTTCTGAACCTTTAATGGTTAGGCCAGGCACACGTGGTTCATTTTAATCTAACTGTGCTCTTTCCCGTGGCTGAGGCAGGGTCACACTCTGAACTGGGGGCCGGGAGGGTGAAGCCCATCAGAGCAAGGGCCACAGGGGAGGGAGACACGGCCTGGGCAGGTCAGAGTTCCATTTCTAGCCCCGCCCCCCTCGTGTGCCTTCTCTGCACTGCACACAGTGACCTCACCTGTAAACGGGCCGCAGCTGCTTCTCGCAGGGTGTAGGGTGATCGTGTGCGTACCCCACCTGCCCTGAGGGCTCTCCTCATCACTACTGCCCCTGCCTCACCATCATCCCCTGCAGCCCAGCCAGCCCACCAGGGACTGCACAGGGTGCCCCTCCAGACCTCTTCCGCTGCTTCCCTCATCTCCTTTCCAAACCGTATCTGTCATGGTCCCAGCAGGAAACAGATAGCATGTACAACCGATTTTCTGGAAGGACTTTGGCAGAGGGACTGTTGACAGGTGTGAGAGCAGGGCTAGGGCGCCATCAAGGGTGGTGGCACCCCAGAAACAGACCATCCAGGGTGGCCCAGGCTCAGCCGGGGCTGGAGCTGCCCTCACTCTGTGTATAAAGATGAGGCCATCAACAGATGTTTCACCACACACATATTTTTAGAAAACGTATAGGCTGCTTGGGCATCTCCATTCACAGCCCCCACGTGCAACGAGGGACCTGAAGGTCAGGTCCGACTCAATGCGCTGAAGGCTATTCTGGGGAGGCAGGTGGCCACCTGGCGTGTGCACCCTTATGTCACAGGTTTTAGGGATTAGGACCTGGATATCCTTGGGGACCTTTATCCAGCCTACCAGTGTGTGAATGGCCGTGGAGCCCCCACGCTCTTGTCCATGGCTGTCATTTACAGTGGACTGCAGCACTTTGACCACTGAGCCTGGACGCAGCCTCAGAAGCCTTCTTAACCCACCCCCTCCAGGAGGCCATTACCAACAGGTCAGAGTGGGTACACAAGATGAAATTTAGGGGAATTCCCCGGTGGTCCAGCGGTTAGGATTCTGCACTTTCACTGCTAAGGGCCTGGGTTTGATCCCTGATTGGGGAACTAAGATCCCACAGGCTGCACAGTGCAGCCAAAAAAAAAAAAAAAAAAAAAGTTGACATTTAGGTGCCTTCCCCACAGTAGGCATTTGAAATCACTTAACTAATCTGAACTGTTAAAAACTTCACTGGGCTATTTTTTCCATGGGTAAAGAGTTTTCTTTACCATAAAAATAACTTAATACACCCTTTCAGCCAAGAGTTGTGTAAAAGTAGAACTCATGTCCATCCACCTCCTTGGGGAGGGTGCTCAAGCCTGGGTGTCTTAGAGCTCGTCCAACTGGATGTGCTTCACAGCAGCATGGGCGTGGGGGCCGCCGGGAGTCTGTTCCTTCCTCCGGCTGGGAGGCCCAGGGGGACCCGCTCCACACCCAAGCATGCCAGTGCGGAAGCTCAGGGCAGTCATGCCTGTGTGGCCACCCTTGACCACCCGGCTGGGGGAGAAGCTGATGGGTAAATACTGCCCCTGGTGGTCCCCAGCCAACCAGGCGTGAGATGCGCCTTGCAGGCCCCTTGGGAGCTGCTGCCGGACGGAGCCCCATGTGCCTGCAACAACAGCCTCCCCAATACCAGAGAACTGGTCCTTCCTCCATCCCAGCCCCCTGAGATCAGCCTCCCTGTGAACCCCCTGCGCCAGGTCGGTGCCTCAGGCCCTGCCTTTGGTGACCATGACAAAACAGTCTCCCCGCTGGAAGAAGCGAGGATCTTTGGAGGGGATCTTGGAGGCTGGCCACCAACGTAACAGGGAGGGAAGGAAGGAGGCCATGGGCTGGGCCCGAGTTGCTTGTTCTCAGAGTTCCACGGGGACGACCCAGAAACTGGGGCAGGAGCAGGGAGGGAGGCCCAGATGAAGAGGAAGGGGAGCGGAGGGGAGGGGAACAGGGGAGGGGAAACCCGACACCCTGGAAGGGGCTGTTTCTGCACTTGCTGCCTGGGGGTCTGGCTGAATGACTCCAGGGAGTGGTCAGTGTGAGTGTGTATGGCTGTGTGTGTAAGCATGTGTGCGAGAGCGTGTGAGAGGGCGTCTACACGTGCGGGTCAGTGTGTGAGTGACGGCAAGAGTGTGTGTGTGCGCACAGTGTGCAGGGCGCCGAGCTGGCGGGGACCAGGGGCCCGGCTTCCCAGGGAAGCCCCAGGGCGATGGGCCGCACCCAGGGCGCTGCCTGCTCAGCCCTGGGAGCTGGGCGACCCCACGCTCTTCGTGCACCCTTCGTTCTTCCTGGGCAGAGCGCGCTCCCACAAAAGCTGCTCCTGGGCTGGAGTCGCCCCCCCGGTCCCCCTCAGCTCCCTGCAGGGCCCCCAACCCCTTTACAGCCTTGTGTTACCCCATGTCACTGAGGGGGTAACTGAGGCTCCAGGAGCGCAGTCCGCTGAGGGCACAGCTGAGACGGAGTCTCACCCCATGTCACCCACCTTCTGCCCAGGAGAGGCACCCACATTTCTGAGGCTCAGGGTCACAGGGCAGGTGCTGGGGCCTGGGAGGAGCCTCCAGGGACAGGGGGAGGGAGGTACTGGGCCATGGTGGGCAAAAGGGGAAATGACACTGCCCTGTGTGTGTGTGTGTGTGTGTGGCGGGGGGGGGGGTGAGGTGGGGACAGGGACCCTCCTGGCTCAGTCCCACCTGCCTGCTGCCAGTTCTCCCCCGACTCTGACCCACTGCCACCTGAAAAAACAGACCCCAGCCCACCCTCTGGGACCCCTGATCGTCACCCTTTGGGCCCCTCCCCAGGACCCTCACTTAACACCAGCCTGGGTCCCCCACCCAGGCTGCCCTAATGGGGCTTGTAATGGGTTGGAGTGTCCCCCCAAATTCATGATCGCCCAGAACCCCAGAATGTAACGGTATTTGGAAACAGTCTTTGCAGATGTCATTAGTTAAGATGAGGTCAGACTGGAGTAGGCTGGGCACCGAATCCAATGACAGGTGTCCTTGTAAGAAGGGGTGGGACAGAGACATGGGAGGAGGCCACGTGGAGACAGAGGCACAGACTCGAGTGATACAGCCACAGCCAGGGAACACGAGGAGCCACCAGAGCTGGGAGAGGCAGGAAGGACCCTCCCCCGGAGCCTCAGAGGGAGCACGGCACTGCTGGCACCTTGATTTCAGATTCTGGCCTCCAGAGCTGTGAGAGAATGTGTTTGTGTTTTTATAGGCCAGCTTTGGTCGTTCGTACAGTAGCCCCAGGACACAGACACAGGGCTCACCCCTCTCCTTTCCCACCTCCTCAGCTGCTTTGCCTGAGTTTTGGAAACAGCAAGCCCTGGTACTCTGGCTGGGGGGACAGGTTTGTGCCTGCGGCAGCCACAAGACCCCCACTGAGACCTCCAGCTATGGGTGGCGGACTGGGACCCGGCTGGCTACCCTGAAATGCAACTCTGCGTTCACACTGCAGCCCCGTCTCCCCTGGGCTTCTGGGCGGTGACTGAGCACAGGCAGTGTGGAGGCCAGGGCAGCTCCAACCACCTCTGAGGGACCACGTGGCTCAAGGACTCCCCAGTGGCGATGGCCCCCCAAACGTTCAGATTGTAGAGAGGGCCATCCAGGATGCTCACTGCCGGGGCGTCTGCTTCCCAGGGGACCTGGGCTGGACACTGTATTGTTACCCCTATATTTCAGACCCCAAAACTGAGGCTCAGAGAGCAGGAGTGGTCCGCCCAGCCCACAGAGCTGCCCTCTTCCTCTCCCTGGGCTGAGCGGGCCAGGAGTGAGAGCAAGAGGTCTGTGCCCCAGCCCAGCCCACCCTTAGCTAGGCAGCTGCAGAGGCTCCCACCCTTGAAGGCAGCTCCCCCAGCTGCCGCCTGGTTGCCATGGAGGAGGCACAGATTCCTGAGATGCAGCCAAAAATACACACCAGCGCCCCTCCTTCCTTACCCCCTTTCTCCAACATCAAAGCCTCCTTTTGTCAGCTGAGGCCTGGGCTACTTCCTCCCAAAGCAGCCAAGGAGCAAAGGGGGTGAAGGAGGCAGAGGGCCCAGGAAGTGAGTCACGGGACCCCAGCCCAGACTGGGCCCACTTCCTGGCCCAAGCCTCCCCATCGCCTGCCCACAGGGGAGAGCTGTGGGCAGTTTCCAGACCAGGCGGGTTCTTTCCTGCCTCTGTGCCTTGGCACATGCAGTTCCCTCTACCTGGAACCCCTTTTCCTCATCCTTTGGGGCCCAGCTCCGGCTTCAGTCCACTGGGAAACCTTCCCTGAGTCTTGGGGGCTCCCCCTGCGTTCCACACCCGCCTCCATCACAGCTATTTTCTTTTCTTTTTTTTTTTTTTTTTTTTTT
>RJWK010039487.1:0-20366 GCA_004363435.1 Platanista minor | reverse complement strand
TATCCTCAAGTCCATTCTCTAGTAGGTCTGTGTCTTTATTCCTGTCCTGCCCGTAGGTTCTTCATGACCATTTTTTTTTTTTAGATTCCATAAATATGTGTTAGCATATGGTACTTGTTTTTCTCTTTCTGACTTACTTCACTCTGTATGACAGTCTCTAGGTCCATCCACCTCACTACAAATAACTCAGTTTCATTCCTTTTTATGGCTGAGTAATATTTCATTGTATATATGTGCCACATCTTCTTTATCCATTCATCCGTTGATGGAAACTTTGGTTGCTTCCATGTCCTGGCTATTGTAAATAGAACTGCAATGAACATTTTGGTACATGACTCTCTTTGAATTATGGTTTTCTCAGGGTATATGCCCAGGAATGGGATTGCTGGGTTGTATGGTAGTTCTATTTGTAGTTTTTAAGGAACGTCCATACTGTTCTCCATAGTGGCTGTATCAATTTACATTCCTACCAACAGTGCAAGAGGGTTCCCTTTTCTCCACACCCTCTCCAGCATTTATTGTTTGTAGAGTTTTTCATGGCCATTCTGACTCGTGTGAGATGATATCTCATTGTAGTTTTGATTTGCATTTCTCTAATATTTAATGATTTTGAGCATTCCTAGCAACTTTGAGAATAGTTAGACTCTTAATTTACAGATAACAATCCGAGTCTCAGAAATGTTAATGACTTGTCTGGGGCAAGCAGCTCGTAAATGCAGTAGCTGAGACTTGAACCCAGGCCTTCTGGCCCCAAAGTTCATGTTATTCGTGTTACATAAGTGAATTTCTAGTTGGGTTTCAGGGTGATCCAGGTTTGTGCTGAGATGCCTCAAACTGTGATGGGAGGTTGGT
Source organism: Platanista minor (assembly GCA_004363435.1). Taxonomy (NCBI): domain Eukaryota; kingdom Metazoa; phylum Chordata; class Mammalia; order Artiodactyla; family Platanistidae; genus Platanista; species Platanista minor. The sequence goes on along the minus strand of RJWK010039487.1, from coordinate 19,514 downwards.
GATGACCAGAAACATTTGACTACACATTCTCAACTGCCATTTTAACCCAACCAGCTTTGCTTTTATTTTTACTTCTAAAAATTATTAATCTATAAATTCAGGTTTATATGTTTCATTATAATGAAAGGTATAAAACTTAATTTCCTCTGCTTTCAGAGGTTTAAAACCTGTGGAGTCACAGCACTGAAGATACACTGGAGAGGGAGAAATGATGTGAATTGAAGGAAAGTCTTTGATCGGGGAGGGATTTCCTTGGTGTTTATCCAAGCTCTTGACTTTGCTGATATGGAAAAACAAGAGCAAGAAGGGGAGGTTAGTTCCCCAGATTGTGTCGTAAAAAGAAGATTGCTTGTTCAAGTTAACTCAGGGTGGAACATTGCTTTCTGGGATGGCAGCTTAGCATGAGCATGGGCCATAGGCTTTGAAGCCAGAAGGACTGGGTTCAATTCCACCTGTATGACCCACTGTCTCTCAACAGCCCTGGGCAAGTTACTTAATTTCTGAGCTTCAGATTCTTCATATATTAAAATGGGAATGGAAGTACCTGTTTGGGGGGGCTTAAGGGAACCATTAAATAATACCCCTGTCACCTCCAGTGTGTCTGGAGCCCCTTGAAAGACAGCTGCAAGAATCACACAGGTGGAGATCAAAACCTCAGTTTTGTTAGCATCAAGGCTGAATTGAAGAAATGTGATGTGACTCTATACCCACGTGAGCTTCCTAAAATGTCCTCCCTGAATTCTATCTCCTTTGCTATTCCCAGGTGGAGTCCAAGAACCACTTACATCTTAGGAAGGGACAGACTGCTCCCCTGGAAGCTTGTCAAATCCAGGATCAGAGAGTATGTTTGTCCATGAATGGGAGTGGGGCAGGGGGCTGCTGCTAAATTCTTTCTCTTGGGAGCATACATTAGGGAAGCCTTTCTTTCTCCCTTGGGGAGGGGATATGAGGAGTGGAGAAAAGCCCTGTGTGTTCAGATCTTTGTCCTTTAAGGGCCTTTAAATGAGGTGCTACATGTAAATTTCTTGTTTGATGCCCTCTGCACTGTATGTTCTTGATATAAAGATAGTACTTGGTGTTGGCAGAAGCAAGCCCACAAACCCAGACCCTTAGTCCATTATTCTTTCCTTTATGATTAAACACGTGAGTATATTACCCAGGGTTGGGCTGTCTTCAGGGTTTAAAACTATGTTTCCTACCTCACTCCATTTTCTGTAGCACAATACCTGGTGGCAACACAGAATCAACATAATACACACATAGTGTTTCCTTAGTTTGTTCACCTAATGGGACCTGGAGATTCAGGGGTGTGTGCGTGTGTGTTTGTGTTTGTGTGTGTGTGTTGAATCTGGTGAGGTAACAGGAAAACATCTAGCCCAGCAAAATAGGCATCAGCATACGTAGGAGTCGTTTATTTAGCACTTGATCCATACAGAGCACATGCTGAGAACATTACATGCATTATCTGTAGTCTGCGTAATAACTCTTCAGGATGGATGGGTATTACCCTTGAGAATGAGGAAACTATCAGAAATTAGGTTTTCAAATCAGGTCCAGCTTGTTTCCAAGTTTCTCCCCTTTCACCACTGCCTTCTGCTATAATAGGTCAACTTTTCCGTGCTTTGAAGGAGGTGTGCGTGGAAGGAGGATGACTGTTCTTCAGATTTAATAGGAAAACAGCAGCAAACTCTGCCTGAATATAAAGCGCAGTGGAGCCGACAGCCCCTGCATGCACAACCGCCTTTGAGAGAGAGTGGATTCTGGATGCAATGGAAGAAACCCAGAGTTCCTTCTGCAGAATGACTTTCACTTAGATAAAGAAAATCCAGTATCCAAGGCCACAAGGCATCTCCCTGTTTAATGACTTGGTGAGAAAAACAGGGCTGATCGGGAAATTACCTAGACCCTGTTTTTCAGAAGATCAGTTTGGTGCTTTGTGACCACGTAGATGGGTGGGATAGAGAGGGTGGGAGGGAGGGAGAAGCAAGAGGGGAGAGATATGGGGACATATGTATATGTATAGCTGATTCACTTTGTTATAAAGCAGAAACTAACACACCGTTGTAAAGCAATTATACTCCAATAAAGATGTTAAAAAACAAAAAACAAAAACAAAAAAAACACAAAAAAGAACTGCTGCAGAAACTGCCATTGCCAGGTTTGCCATGGCTCTGGCTGGATGGCTGATGCCCAGCAGGCAGCCTGGGTGGATTCCTGCCCCTACCTTCCCACAGTCTGCCTTTGATGTGAGTTTCTTTCTCTTGTCAGTGCAAGTCTTGATGTGACTTGCCTTCAAATAGATCCGGCCTAACTTGGATGTAAGCTTTCTTTTCTCTCTCCCAAGCCCCCTTTATGTCCTCCCCTGGTGTGACCAGAATCAGGTCATCAGAGCCATGGATGGCACTAAGTCAGGGAGAAACTCTGGGGAAGAGACAGAGAAGGGGTTTGAGCCGGGCCTGGGTCCCGATCAAGGGCTTACAGACATCAATCCAACATCCTTTTCCTCTTGGCAGGAGACATTTCAACCTCTTTTCTTTTTTAAAAAAAATAATTAATTAACTAATTTAAAAATTGAAGTGTAGTTGATTTACAATGTTATGTCAATGTCTGCTGTACAGCAAAGTGACTCAGTTATACACATTTAGACATTCTTTTTTTTATATTCTTTTCCAGTATGGTTTATCACAGGATATTGAATATAGTTTCCTGTGCTATACAGTAGGGACTTGTAGTTTATTCATCCTGTATATAATAGTTTACATCTGCTCATCCCAAACTCCCAGTCCTTCTCGATCCCCAATCCCCTGGTGACAACAAGTCTGTTCTCTATGTCTGTGAATCTGTTTCTGTTTTGTAGGTAGGTTCATTTGTGTCTGTTTTAGAAAATCCGGCTTTTAATAAGTGTTGTTAAGAGAATAACAGTTACATGACATGTTGATAAATTGTGACATTTACTGTCCTGTCCTTGGGTCCCCATGTATACCAGTGGCCAGTAGGGTGTATATATTTCTAAATGAATTTCCAAAGCGTCATTAAAAGGAAAACCCAATCGACAGCTGCAGCCTCTTTACTCATGAACAAGGCCTGACCACATTCCAGTTTCTTGGCAACGCAGAGAAGAAGGGTTACAAACTCCAGCCATCTGGCCGAATGGTATCCTGTCTTCCATCTCCAAGGCTGGTTCTTTCTTATTTTGCTGTCTGAAGACTGCTGCACTGCTGACACCACAGAAATAATTTTATCCAGAAGTGGGAGGAAGGATTCCTCTGTCTATTGGTAATCAAGAGCCTTGGTTCTATTGGGAATGAATTCCAATTTGGAGAGGAGAGAGATTTAAGAAGCAACCACTTTTCCAGCTGTTGTGTGATGCAGGCCGGGGTATCATAGGGGGCAATAGGGGGCATTCTGCTCTTCTGTCTTGTTCCCCTCTGTACCCCTTCCTTCTGGTCATCATATCTTTCTTCAGACTGTGACCTTTGAGATACTACCAAAAAAAAAAAAATCTTGCTTTATTTTCTTGTTATGATATGATGTTTCTATTATTTTAAAAATTCTTTCTTACATTCCTCTCCTTCCTATTGGGTTCAAATCCTTTCTTTTTGAATGTGGCTGACACAGATTGGCTTACTCAAGCTCTAAAGTCAACCCAATTTTCTATGACTGCCTCCATTATAGAGCCTGTAAAGGTGAAATAGTTGATTTTCCAACCTTCCTTGCAGCTCCAATAATAATTTGACTCAGTTCCAGCCAATGAGAAATAAGTTAAAAATTGCAGAATCTATCCTGAACTATTCCTCTTTTTTTCTGTCTTGAATGAAGATCTGATGTCTAAGTCTGAAGCTACCACCTTGTCACCACGAGGTGACAAGCATAAGGGAAAGACCAAGAGAATCTCAGAGGGACTACTGCTGATATTATATTGGATAATAATTGGTAATTTTTTATTTTCTGTTTATCCAAGTGCCCATTTATGCTACTTGCTTAATACACACACACACACACACACACACGCATGTGTGTGCATGCACACCCACCCCACCTCCCCACACACACTGGGCACTTACTATGGCTGGCCTCTGCTCTAGTAATTTGAGATTCATTAGTAAACAAAGTAGACAAAGATTCCTGTCCTCAATCTCATTCTTTTTCTTCTCAACTTCTGGAACTCTCATTAGATACCTGTTCAATCCTGTACTTCTCTCCTTCCCATCTCTCACCTTCACTTTCATATTATCCATCTCCTTATCTCTTTGAGCTAGTTTCTGATTGATTTCCTCATCTCTATTGTTTTCTTATTCTCTCTCAACTGTGTTTAGTTGAATTTAATTGTTTAATGAGTTTTTGGTTCATCTTCTGATGAAATTCTGGAAATTCTTCATTTCTAGGTTTTTTAGAGTTCATTTTGAAATCTACAGTTGCCCTCAGTAACCATGGAGATCCTGGAATTAATATTCAATCCAAGGTTGGTTGACTCTGTAGATGTGAAACTCACAGATATGGAGGGCTGGCTGTACCTGCTATTTTATTCAAAGGGTTCTGCTTTATATTACCTTATTTCTTGACTTGACTATTTAAACATGTTTCACCTATTTATAAGTCCCTTTTATGTTCTTCTATTATTCACTAATTGTTTAGTTGTGAATTATCCTACTTACTGAATCAACTGGCCCACCCTTTCCTTTAACAGTTGCAATCTTTGGGTGCTTTGTAAATTCTAAAAATATGAATTCATCTTTTTTTTTTTTTTTTTTTTTTTTTGCGGTACGCGGGCCTCTCACTTTCGTGGCCTCTCCCGTTGCGGAGCACAGGCTCCGGACGCGCAGGCTCAGCGGCCATAGCTCACGGGCCCAGCTGCTCCGCGGCATGTGGGATCTTCCCGGACCGGGGCACGAACCCGTGTCCCCTGCATCGGCAGGCGGACCCTCAACCACTGTGCCACGAGGGAAGCCCCTGAATTCATCTTTAACGGGAGTTGTCCTCCACAGGAGTCTCTCTTGTACCTAGTATTGAATGAAGGCCCCAAAGAAGATGAAATATATATATAAGTAAATTTTTAAAAAAGTCCTAATGGAGGGACACACTAAAGGAATTTTGTATTACTTCATATATATATTAAGATATATAAGTATATATAATATATATAAAATATATATACGTATATAATCTATACTAACAGGCATAATATAGTGAGTATTTTTAAGAGTAATTCTTGAGGGGACTTCCCTGGTGGCACTGTGGTTAGGAATCTGCATGTCAATGCAGGGGACATGGGTTCGATCCCTGGTCTGGGAGGATCCCACATGCTGCGGAGCAGCTAGGCCCGTGTGCCATAACTACTGAGCCTGTGCCCTAGAGCCTGTGAGCCACAACTACTGAGGCCTGTGCGCCTAGAGGCCATGCTCCGCAACAAGAGAAGCCACCACAATGAGAAGCCTGCACACCACAACGAAGAGTAGCCCCCGTTCGCTGCAACTAGAGAAAGCCCGCGCATAGAAACAGAGACGCAATGTGGCCAATAAATAAATAAATAAATAAAAGTTCCTTAAAAAAAAAAAAAAGAGTAACTCTTGGAAGCATTAGTAATAGCTGGCTTGAGGATTTTGGAAGAGAGCATTAGTGAAGGATTGAACTCTGCAAGTGCTATATTCTGCTATCAGTGTATCTTAAGAGTGAAGTTTTTGTTATTATAGTCCATGAAGAGACATTTTTCAAGAACATTTGCAAAGATGTCAAGTAGTTGTATAGATTTAGTAGAAGAACTGAAACAAATGTGAGAATTGAGGCTCATGAAACTGTAATCATTTATCATGTCAGAAAGTGGGATAATATAATACAAAAAGTCTTTTAGAAACTGGGAAGCCAGGGACTCTAATGAGGTTTCCAAGGCTGGCTTTTTAAAACCAACCTGTAAATATGAAAAAAAAAAAAAAAAAAAGTTCTGAGGAACATAGGGGCAGGACAAGAATAAAGACACAGATATAGAGAATGGACTTGAGGACACGGGGAGGGGGAATTTTAAGCTGGGACGAAGTGAGAGAGTGGCACGGACATATGTACACTACCAAATGTAAAATAGATGGCTAGTGGGAAGCAGCCGCATAGCACAGGGAGATCAGCTCAGTGCTTTGTGACCACCTAGAGGGATGGGATAGGGAGGGTGGGAGGGAGATGCAAGAGGGAGGGGATATGGAGATATATGTATATGTATAGCTGATTCACTTTGTTATAAAGCAGAAACTAACACACCATTGTAAAGCAATTATACTTCAATAAAGATGTTAAAAAAAAACCCTGTAATCCGATGATGTAACATATTGACTAATACCCTTATTGCCATTAAGTGCTGGAATCCGGTTAATCTAAGAAAAATTAAAAAATACACTAACAGCAACATCCCTGTTCTTATAGTATAAAAAATATAACCAGCATTAATTCAGAATTCTGTCCTTAATACTTGCATTTGCTTTTAATTGTGCTCTGCTAAGATTTACAGGTCAACTTCATTACTTACCTGCTGCATTTCCTTTGCCAAGTTACCATCTGAGACTCAGTTTCCTTATTTATAAAGCCAGGATAGTAATTGTAGCTACTGTTAGGGTTGTTGGAGGATTAAATGAGATGAGTTTCATGGAGTGCTAGCACTGCATCTGGTCCCCCGAGAAAGTAATTATTATTATTATTATTATTTTTTTTTTTTTTTGCGGTACGCGGGCCTCTCACTGTTGTGGCCTCTCCCGTTGCGGAGGACAGGCTCCAGACGCGCAGGCTCAGCGGCCATGGCTCACAGGCCCAGCCGCTCCGCGCGCGGCACGTGGGATCTTCCCGGACCGGGGCACGAACCCGCATCCCCTGCATCGGCAGGCGGACTCTCAACCACTGCGCCACCAGGGAAGCCCAGTAATTATTATTTTTATTTTCAATCTTCCTAGCTATCCCAATTGTCCAAGGTTTCCCTTAAATGTAAATTTCACATCAAAGACATAATCCAAACTTTTAAGTACCAAGAAGATTTATTTTCTGCAAGAGCCACAGCAAAAATCCATCCTGTTCACTCAGCATCTCTTGCATCATCATTGGCAGCAGCCCACAATTGAATAATTCTGCTCTGGGCATGGTGCACACTCTCAAGTACAGAGAAAACATCATGACAAGAGAACCAGTGAGTCTGCAAGTTCCCTAACCCCAGGCCTGTAATTCATCTGTACCATGAGAGGATATGGTCTCTGAGCATTTGAAAGCTTTTTGAGGAATGTAGAAATAAGCAGAGTGCAGATTATTTTTTTAAGCTTGTTGACACCCCAGAATGCGGAGTAGCTGTTGCCAATGGCCTGTAGAGAGAAAAACTGTGAAAAACTGAAAATGCTAGAGCTTTACACTGTCTATAGTTAGATGCTACAGACACAGAGTGGGGGATTTTAAAGAAGTGCCTAGAACACAGTGTCTGCAGAGGAGTGCAGTACAAAGGTCTCAAGGTTTGCACTCAAATGACCTGGATTTGACTCTCAATGCTCCTGCTGAATAATCTCTTGGTCATGACCAGTTAACATCAGCTCTGTGAATATTAAGTTGTGATCAGTAAAATGGGGACAGTGATAATCTAACTAAAAGAGCCATTCTGAGAATGAATTTACATGGACTAATTCCATTCGTTCACTCATTTGTTCATACAGTAGTAGAGGCCTTTACTAAGTGCCTCTGCAGCTGAGGCTCTGTGCTAGGGAACTGGAGAAATAGAGATGCAGGAGAATTGGACCCATCTGATCTCGTTGCAAATGAGACTTTAAAATTCTCTAAGTGTTCTGCTCTTTTACATAAATGTTCCTACTTGTGATCCCAGGGTATGAAATAAGTCAGAAGTCAGCCTCTCTAGTAGACGTAATGTAGATAGGTCTGGAGTCCCATCAGATCAGGGTCCTCTTGACTCCCAAAGCTGCTCCTGAGTCAATTCCCTGGGGACTCCTGAACGGCCTGGAAGAGCTGGAAATCCACTGCCCCACAATGGGAGCTGCCTTTCTGTGTTACACAATGAAGTTTCTCATGTTCTGTGCTCCTCAAGCAGGATTGGCTTTCAGAGTCTAAAGAATCAGAGGCAAACCCTAGCAAGAGTGGCCTGCCATAAGGGCCACGAGAATGTGTCTCCAGACCCTCGACCACTGAGAGCTGAGTCCTACGAAGGCCCAGCTGCTAGGCTTTGAAATCCACTGTCGCATTTGTGCCCAGGCTGTGCCTTCCACGGCTGTTGCTGCTAAGGACTGAACATGGTACTGGAGATACTAGGAAGACTAAGGGACTTCTCTGATGGGCAGCTTTATCTCAAGGACTTGCTGGTCCCTTGGCCAAATCCTCTTTCAACTTGATGGCAGACAGTCTATGATGCCTCCACTGAATCTCTTCTTCTCCCCTTCACCTAGTCAGATTCTCAGCATATTCTGATGGCCTCCCAGCCTTTCCAGCCTCCCTTTTCATTCTCTTTTACTGGCACTTTCCCCGATAAAATCCTGGCACTTTTAATCCTGCCTTGTCATCTGCTTCTCGGAGGACTTAGACTAACACAGCTGCCATTTGCCTCACCCTGCTTTCCTCTGGGAATTCAGATTAAATGGGCCGGCTGCTGCTTGTGGATCCCATGAGAACCAGTCCAGAACAATGAGCATCTGTGAAGCTGGGCTGGAGTATGAGGGCTGTAGGGCCAAGTCAGCGAGGGAGGGTGGTTTCCCCAGGACAGCAAGTGGAACAAGCCCACCTCTCAAAGGAGAGAAGCACAGGAACTGGCGAAAGACCTAGTCGAGTCAGTAGCAAGGAGGGAAGCAGAACAGGATCAGGAGGGATAAATGGACCTAGGAGGGCAGTTGAAAGCGAAGAACATCAAGTGCTTAGGGAAGCTCACTTTTTAGGTGGTGCCTGATTTCCATGATCAGGACGGTTCTGGAAACTTAAATGGACCCCACAGGGGTTAATATAAAATATTTGGCACGTAGATTTTGACACGGGGTGGTGGTCAAGATCAGGGAAGCTGAAGGAGTTGGTGAGAGTTCTGAACAATGAGCCAGACTGGGGGTCAGCAGTGCATGACCTTCACCAAGCCTGACCTTTCTCCTTGACCAGACTCTCTGACTGGAAGGAGGCAAGGGTCCGATAAGCCTCTGGAGAGGGGGATGACCTGGGGATCCTGGTAGACAAGTGGCAACGTGCCATGATGGAAACTCATGTGTAGTAGGGTGAGCCGCTGCTGCATCCAAGGGCCAGCGTGGCCAGTTAGCAGCTGGGAGACTTCAGGCAAATTTCTTCATCTTGCTTCACTTCACTTACCCCATTTATAAAACAAGGGTAATAATACCAGCCTTGAAGGTCATGGTAAAATAAGAGATAACGTATATATAGTGCTTAATATAATATTTGGTGCATAATGGGTGCTCAAAATATGGAGCTTATTATTAATATCAGAAACCAGTAAGTTTGCATTAGCAGGGATATGTCAGACCAGGTAACAGATGAATAGCCCCAGAATTCTGATAATTAGAAGAATGAGTTATTCTGAGTCCCAAGTAGTTTTTCTATACTTTATATTCGAGCAGAATTCACTCTTAGAATAAGATCTATCCTATTACTCAGGAGTTTCTCATTTGCAAGGCTTTCCTTCCACCTTTCAAAGTCAACTAAAATGACTATCATCAAAAAGGAAATTTGTTGGGCTTCCCTGGTGGTGCAGTGGTTGAGAGTCCGCCTGCCGATGCAGGGGACACGGGTTCGTGCCCCGGTCCGGGAGGATCCCACATGCCGCGGAGCGGCTGGGCCCGTGAGCCATGGCCGCTGAGCCTGCGCGTCCGGAGCCTGTGCTCCGCAACAGGAGAGGCCACAACAGTGAGAGGCCCGCATACAGCAAAAACAAAAACAAAAACAAAAACAAAAAAAACAACAAAAAAAGGAAATTTGTTGTGTCCAGCAACTGAGAAGTTCAAAGGGTGTACTTGGCCTCCGGGTGCTGGACCAAGTGTGCAAATGATGCTCTGAGGCCTGTCTCTCTTTTCCTTAGCATTGCTTCACTTGCCTGAGGAGGCTAAGATGACTGAGGGCAACGCTGGGACCATAGCATCTTTCCAGACCATGATCCCAGGGGAAAGAGGGCATCTCTTTTCAGAAAATTCCAGCAAAAGACCTGGGGAGTAACCGATTGGCTGGGTCTAGTTCAAGTGTCCATACCTAAGGCAGTCACTGTGGCCAGAAAGTGGAAGTATCTTTGATTGTCCAGTCCTGGTCAGCTGCTCATCTCTGGAGCCGGGGATAAGAACAGGTGAGGAAGGTTTCCAGAAATGGTTGTATAGACAAAATCATATGCCCAAGACATCTGCTTATAAGCGGACTTTTTTTTCCTTCTACCATTTTTCTTCATTACCAGAAATTCCCTAGAGGGCCATATACCTCTTCAGAACTAGAGACATTCTCACAATTAGCAGCAGTTGGTTCTATTCGATCTTACAGATTGGGGAACCACTAGAGACACCTTTAGAAATTTAGACAGAAGAATAATTCACACCCTCTCCTTAGAGATGGACATTGGTGTGGTAGTTTAAGTCATACATTATTTCAGATAAAGGACTTAGAATGGGAATTTCCCTTCTAGTTGAAGGAATGAAAAATGCCTTTTCAAATATTCTGGGACTTCAGTATAAAGTGACTGTCGACTCACATCAGTTCCTAACTTTTTAGGCTCTAAAACAGTCTAAACATATTGGTGGGTGGTTATGTATTTTTTTTTTTTAATGTATTTTTCTTTGCCTCCCATCCTCTCTCCTTTTCCTGCCCATGTTCAATGATGTATGTCATGAATCACATGTATCCTCAGGAGCCAACTTCTCCTGGAGGGGATGAGATTCCTCCTAACAAGGGTGCTGGGACACATCTGTGCTGTGTCAGGCTATGACACATTAGCATGAAAAATCTTCCAGACCGTACAGATGCTGCTGGCTTCAACCGTCTACTGCCTTTGGCATTAGTTCTTTCTTAAAAGCTGATTATGTAACACTTCATTTATTTATTTACAGCCAATAAATACTAACTTTTAAAAACTAGAAAAAATGTAAGTATAAAGAAGAAAATACAAGCCACTCATAATTTTATCCCATCCCCAAGAACATGCCACATTTAATATTTTAATGTATATCATCCCAGCTTTAATCTACATAATTCCCTTTGATTTGAGGGATTGGTTTCTAAAGAGCTCACCTAATTTAAAAATAGCAAATCTTGAAACTGATTCTTTCATAGGAATTAAATATAAAGCAGCTGGGATTGTGTTCTTGGTGCATGTGAATGTACAACCCTTACGCTGAAGGGCACCTTTACCATGTACATCTTGTCACCAAGTAACCAGACTTTTTTTCTTCCAGTTTTTCATTATCCTTTGCTGGTTACATGATGACTTTGGTAAACCATTGTCTCATTTCATGCTTTTCTCACTCCAAAATTCACATTACAACATCTCATTTCAGGCCATATTATGACCTTCTTTGTAACACTTAATTGCATCTAGTATTTAATTCCAAAGTTGATTATTCAGAAAGGTTTGTCCCATTCAAGTATCACTTTCTAATGAAAGTTTTGTCAAGAGGTCTGCCTCTCCCCTAGAGCTTGGACTTTAGGTCAGTCAAGCTCACCCATGTACCATGTGGCCAGTGTCCACCCAAAGAGAATGTTGGATTCCTTGTAGGCAGAGACTGAGTTCTCCAACATGGAAACTGGCACATTGAAAGTGCTCAATGAACATTCAGAAAATGGAGGAAATAAATGTTTGTGGCAGAATTTCCTGGCTCCTTTTGGCCACTGCCTTCAATCCCATTTTGATTCTGTATTTTCCTGTCTCTTAACCCCTTTTGACCTAATTTTCTGTTCCTGGCTCCATATTTTCTCCTTGGAACCAATGGTGGCTTTGGCTGCTCCAGAACTGGCCTTTGATAATTGCCACCTGTGGAGTCTGCATTCACACACTGCCTCATGTGCTTCAGGAAACTACAGCCCAAACGTACCCTTTTAGATGCCACACAAAAAGCCAGTTATGTGCCAAAAGGGTCTCCATCATTCAGCCTCATCTCATTTTTGAACTTTACTTCATCCCTAACTCACATTTCCTAAACTCTTATCAGAAATGTTTATCATTCACTGAACAATTAAATTGTTTAGACCATTTAAATGTCTTCAGCAACAAAAAGCCATAATTAACCTGTCCTGAGAAACTGTCACACACTTTGACTGTCACAGTAGTTTCTCAATACATTTGGTAATAAAGAGACTGCTATGCATTCATCAACTCCTGTTTCCTTTTCCCTCTTGGGCACATAGCTAAACTACATCTCCCAGACTCCTTTGCAGTTAGGTGGGGTCATGTGACTGAGTTCCAGCCAATAGAATGTGGGCACCAGAGATGTATGCCACTAACAAGCCTGATCCCTAAAATCTCCCATGCTAACCTCAGCCCTCTTTCTCTTTTTCTTTTTCTTTTTTAAAAATACTTATTTATTTATTTGGTTGTGTTGGGTCTTAGTTGTGGCTCGTGGGCTCCTTAGTTGAAGCTTGCCAGCTTCTTAGTTGTGGCATGTGGACTCTTAGTTTCAGCATGCATGTGGGATCTAGTTCCCAGACCAGGGATCAAACCTGGGCCTCCTGCATTGGGAGCGTGGAGTCTTAACCACTGCGCCACAAGGGAAGTTCCATCTCTCTCTTCTTTTGTTTTCTCTTTGGAGTCAGGGTATCCAGTGACAGATTCTGAGGCCTCAGGGATGTTGGAGCCAGTAGATGAAGGAGTCTGAGTCCCTAGAAATGATAGCAGAGCCACTGATGAAAGAGCCTGGGTCCTTGAATGCAACAGAGAGGCCTCTACCAGCTGACTTTCGCTGGAATTAACAAGAAACAGCCTTGACTATATCAAGCCACTGAGATGTGAGGCTGTTTGTTACCGCATTTGCTCTCTGACTAATTCAATTCATTCACTTGCCCCAAACTTTGAGGCTTCAGATCAGCCTCCTTGAATCTCTAAACTGGCACTTCTCATGGGAGAAATTTGACCAGTTCTAAAACAGAATTCTACCAAGAAGTACATCTTTAGACAGAAATATTTCCCTTAAATATCTTTCCAGTGATATGTGTATGTGCGTGTGTGTGTTTGTGTTCAAGGTTGAGAGAAATTCTTTCAGTAAAGTAAACAGATTGGCTTTGAGGTTTAATAATCTGGTATATATTGTTACAACTAAATGACCAAATAGAAAAATATCATCTTAAGGGGAAAAAAGAAGCTATCTCCATTGTCTCTGGTGGTCAATGATTACTGTGGCAAAATTGTTGTCTGTTCTCCCAGCCTGTGCTGTTTTTGGCAGAAGCTCCAACTTATGACCTTTCTAAATTAAAGTTTTCCCTTGGAGAAGGATTTTAAGAGAGGAATTTAACAATGAGGAAAGAACAGACAGGTTTCTGCCCTGTAGAGTGTGCCAGCTACATCATGTCTGAATCCTCAGATAGGGCACACTCCCCCTAATTAGCCTACAACCTCATGTATATCAGTAATTTGGTTTTCCAACAGCTGCTGCCCAGGGCATGTGAAATGAGGAAAACTTCAAAATGTTTCCTAGTTGTTTTGATCATTTCTCTAAGAGATATCATCAAAAATATAATAGGGGAAAAACCAAGGCAAGAGGAACTTCATTTTTTCCTCCGTGTTTTTTTTGCTCCAATTGATATCTGCCTTTTCTTCTGCCATGTGAAATGTGCAATGTGCAATGAACTGGCCAATGTTACTACAGCTGAGATAATCAGCCAAAATATGGGAAACTCCAAAACCTTGTATCTGGGGAGAATTCCAAAGGCTACTTGGGATTGTTTACCATGAGGTTTCTTGTTAAATCTAAATGATTTAGTACTCTATAAGACCAGTATGGCTAAATTAAAATGTAAATTAGTCCATTGCAAAAAGCTAGGAAATACCCTTTTTATTTGCTTCCCATTTGAGCATTCATAATGGCATTGGAAAAGTGAGTATTATCAGCAGCAATACTTGATGTCAGTTCTTCATAGACCCAAGGTTCCTAAAGGATAATTTTCATTTCTCCAATGTCTTGAGATTGTCTGGGGGCAGGGGTGGTTGGGATAGAGGCAGACTTGGATAGAGGTATAGATTTTGCCACTCTCGTTTAGTGTGACTTTGGGAAGGTAACCTATGCTCTCTCAACCTGTTTCCTCTTCATAATCTAGTGATAGCAGAACGCACATTGAAATTTACTGACAGGCTTATGTGGGTTAGCAAAGGAACAGCGTCTGGATCAGTGACTGGCACTTAGCAGATGTTCAGTAAATACTGTCTTCCTCCCAGAGACTGGCAGTGGATACCTTGATGATCTCTGTGTTATCCCCCTGAAAACTCTAGAAAAACAGCTTAGATAGGCAGGAGAGGGAGTGGTCATCTGGTAGGAGAACACAGTGGTCAGGGACCCTAGAGAGGGGGATATTTCAATCTCCTCCCTTCACAGAGGAGGAATTCAAGTCTTCAAGGGGGGAAGTGGTGTGTCTGATGCCGCCTACCTAGCAGGCGGTGGAGCAGGGACTCGGGTCTGCTCCTTTGTGCTTTTTACACCTTTTATTGAGCATATACTAAATGTCAGATATTTACAGCAGCCCCATGAGAAGGGCTTTATCATGACTCCCATTTTACAGCTGAGGACACTGAGGCTCAGACAGGTAAAGTTACTTGCCCATATTCGTTCACCTAGTGCTTGGTAAAGCATCCCTCGTCCATTGGATTCTGAAGACTTTTTTCAACACGTTGTTTTCTGCCACCAGAAAGAGGCTCTGTGAGTCACCAGTACATTCCATTTTCAGAGGTCAGAACTCCAGCCAGACATCCAGAGACAAACTAGAGGTATAGAATCAGTAAGCCAAGCCTTTTCTGCTCATTTATGTCACACCAGATGTAAAAGTTCAATCAGCAAGGACATCTCCAGCCAGCATAGTCTTTTTAGACTATGTTTTCCTGATGAGTTGCAAAGGGGCTTCAAGCCCAGATTAGTTTGACAGAATAACAGAGCTAACCAGCTTCGTTCCCACAAACACCATTTCCAAGTCTCTATGAGGTAACTTCAGTTCACTGTCCAGTTGAGACTGGAACGGACTAGCTCTGGGGAGTCCTCCACACCCACGGCACAGCCGGCATGTGGATGCCCAGATGGAAGGGTGGCCAGTTAATGCCATATTTTAAAGAGTTTTCTGTGAGCAGTTGTGGCACCAGGGAAAGATCCTGGCAGACGACAGCAAATTAGAGGAGAATAGACAGGGGAGGAATATTGTTTGCAGCCTGGGCAGCTTTTGCATTAACATTGTCTCTTCTTTTCTGCCCAGTTTCAGACCTGTGACTTTCTAACAAAAGGATTCTGGCCCAAATCTGCAACCTAATATTGTGGAAAAACCAGGCACAAAAGGAGGGTCAGATGGTACCAGCCCACTACACCATTCCCAGCCCTTGTTTTCTGTCGGGAAGCAGAGTACAGTAATAAAACACATGGCGGCCTTGCCTCTTCATAGCAGAGGGGACTTGGACAAGGTTCTTACCTTTCTTCACCTCAGTGTCCACATCTATGATAGCGACAACAGCTGTACTTACCTCAAAAGTTCTTAAGGGAATTAGATGAGCTATAAGCATGGACCCCTTAGGACAACCCCAAGTCCATGATAAGCGCCATATGGATATGATGTACCCCTTC
Source organism: Platanista minor (assembly GCA_004363435.1). Lineage (NCBI taxonomy): Eukaryota > Metazoa > Chordata > Mammalia > Artiodactyla > Platanistidae > Platanista > Platanista minor. The sequence goes on along the minus strand of RJWK010039487.1, from coordinate 3,774 downwards.
TCATTGGTAAGATGGGGATAAAAGTACATAGGGTTTTTGTGAGGAACAAATGGCTGGATGTTTCTGAAGGACCTAGCACAAGGCAGGTGCTGGCAGGTAAGTACTGGGTCTCATGCAGAGTCTGATCAGAGATGCCTCTGAGAGTGCAGGTTTGGGGAAACTGGAAGCAGATGTCCAAGTCTTTTCTCAGCCAATTACCAAATAAATATTATACAGATCAGGTGATTAATGAATGCAGCTTAGTTTTCCAGGAGGTGGTGTTTAAGGAAAATGAAAAAGTCAGGGAGGCAGCAAGTTAGGCAGAGGTCAGGAGTCCTGGCTTGGAACGATTCAACCATTCAAGATAGATGTAACCTTGGGCAAATCTCTCCTCCACTTGGACTTCAATTTTCTCTTCTGCAAAAGGAGAGTCTAGGTGATGTCCCAAGTTCCTTCAAATGCTAATATCAAATAACATTCCTTTGGGGCATCGCTCCCATCCATGGCTGGTGGGAATGAAAAATGGAAACAGTTTAGCACTATCTAGTTCAGATGAAGAGGTTCAGACCCACCTCCATGGCAGCATGTGTTGGTAACTTTATATTTGTTCATTCCACAAAGGTGTTTTGAGTCCTTGTTATGTGTCAGTCACTGTTCTAGGACCTGGGGAGACACTGATGAACAGAACTAATAAAACTTCAGCTCTTAAGGAGCAGGGTAGACAAACAAAAAATTAAGATAGAATAAGCAAGTGAGTGCTTAAGAGAAGCTGAAGAAGAGGGAGAGATGTGATTTTAGACGGGGTTGCTCGGGAAGCCCTCAGAAGGTGGTGTGGATGTGAGCAATGCCTGGCGCATAGGCAGTAGGTTCTGAGTACCGGCTAGATGAACACATGCCTGAATGAGCAGAGCCTGAATCTTGAAAAGACTGATTTGGATGCATATGTGGATAGTCAGTATATTTTTGTCTGAAATGAATTAGCTCTGACAGTTTCCAGAGCAAGACTGAAATGATTACATTACCATTATTTTAAATCTGAGAAGAACGTGGGGAATGAGAACCACATTTTCCTCCCAAACTAGGCCAAAAGGTGAGACCCAGAGCAGTTATTTGCACATTGCTGCCCCCTCGTGGTTGTATAAAATATAGCCACAACTTCACCTTTGTTTACTTCTAGGGTAAAACAGAGTGATGGGCGTGCACCACCATCACTAGAGTAGAGAATTTTGAATAGAAGACCATCAGTTGTGGAGTTTTGTCAGGGTAAGTTGATTTTAAGAGTTGCTATAACAGGTAAGAAGTGACAGCTGATTCATGACTGCATAGGTTTAGATGGGAACACAAGACCATCATGGTGATGTAAGTACCTGAAGGGGTGTACAAATAACCAATTATCAAGCAGCTGACAGCATAGAAAAGAACACTTAATAAACAAGAAACTCATGTTTTATACATACGTTTGGCAAGAAAGTTAACAATGGAAATGAAGATTGAAAATTTAAGCCCTTCAGCATCTCCTTCAAACTAATAAGAAAATAGGTGGATTTAAAAATATGAGAATATCAAATGTCATTTCATAATCTTCTCGGCATATTTATCAGGAGAGAAATGGATTAATTCTTAATTTAAGGCAAAAAAAATGAAATTAATAAAAAGAACTATCAGTGTGGTGGCCATATCTTTCAAATCCTAAAGTCTGAACAGAATGACCTAAAGGGGTAAATGGCTAGAATATATGAAATAAGGACTCTTTTAGATAAGTCAGGAAAATGATAAGACATCTTATTTTCATTGTGATAGAGCAGGTCATGTCCACTCAAACCACCCTTCACGAGTTTATAGGGATTGTAATGGATCAGAGTTCTTAGGAGCCTAAGATATTTCCCAGTTCCCAAATTCCAGGAATGTTTCCTGGGGAGCCCATGTGTGGACTTCAGGGACTCCTTAAACTTTTGTCTGGTAGCCCTGTTCCCAAAACATTTAGGGAAGTGTCAGATTCAAATAGTTGGGAAACTCTAGGCCAGTTGTCTGAGGCAAGTTCTCCATGAAATGAGAGGCTGGTGTCTGCTTATCACTGTGATTCTTCTAGCTGGAACATTGTTTCCTTTACACACACTTTCTTTATTTTACCTCTTATCAAGGTGACCAGTAATCAGGTTATTTCTGTTACTAACTGGACTTGTGACAAGTTTTCTAGCCACTCTGAGCCTCTGTTTTCTCATTTAACAAAAGAAGAAAGGATAATCTACTAGATAAGGTTAATCACAACATGAATAAGGATAGGCATGAGAAAGAAAGTACTAGCGATAGAGTAATAAATACTTTTAAAATCAAGCTTGTTCTCCAGGATAGATCATATCTTGGGTCACAAATCAAGCCTTGGTAAATTTAAGAAAATTTAAATCGTATCAAGTATCTTTTCTGACCACAATGCTATGAGACTAGATATCAATTACAGGAAAAGATCAGTAAAAAATACAAACACATGGAGGCTAAACAATACACTACTTAATAACGAAGTGATCACTGAAGAAATCAAAGAGGAAATAAAAAAATACCTAGAAACAAATGACAGTGAAAACATGATGACCCAAAACCTATGGGATGCAGCAAAAGCAGTTCTAAGAGGGAAGTTTATAACAATACAATCCTACCTTAAGAAACAGGAAACATCTCGAATAAACAACCTAACCTTGCATCTAAAGCAATTAGAGAAAGAAGAACAAAAAACCCCAAAGTTAGCCGAAGGAAAGAAATCATAAAGATCAGATCAGAAATAAATGAAAAAGAAATGAAGGAAACAATAGCAAATATCAATAAAAGTAAAAGCTGGTTCTTTGAGAAGATAAACAAAATTGAGAAACCATTAGCCAGACTCATCAAGAAAAAAAGGGAGAAGACTCAAATCAATAGAATTAGAAATGAAAAAGGAGAGGTAAAAACTGACACTGCAGAAATACAAAAGATCATGAGAGATTACTACAAGCAACTCTATGCCAATAAAATGGACAACCTGGAAGAAATGGACACATTCTTAGAAAGGCACAACCTGCGAAGACTGAATCAGGAAGAAATAGAAAATCTGAACAGACCAATCACAAGCACTGAAATTGAAACTGTGATTAAAAATCTTCCAACAAACAAAAGCCCAGGACCAGATGGCTTCACAGGCGAATTCTACCAAACATGTAGAGAAGAGTTAACACCTATCCTTCTCAAACTTTTCCAAAATGTAGCAGAGGGAGGAACACTCCCAAATTCATTCTACGAGGCCACCGTCACTCTGATACCAAAACCAGACAAGGATGTCACAAAGAAAGAAAACTACAGGCTAATATCACTGATGAACATAGATGCAAAAATCCTCCACAAAATACTAGCAAACAGAATCCCACAGCACATTAAAAGGATCATACACCATGATCAAGTGGGGTTTATTCCAAGAATGCAAGGATTCTTCAATATATGCAAATCAATCAACGTGATACACCATATTAACAAATTGAAGGAGAAAAACCATATGATCATCTCAATAGATGCAGAGAAAGCTTTTGACAAAATTCAACACCGATTTATGATAAAAACCCTGCAGAAAATAGGCATAGAGGGAACGTTCCTCAACATAATAAAGGCCGTATATGACAAACCCACAGCCAACATCGTCCTCAATGGTGAAAAACTGAAAGCATTTCCACTAAGATCAGGAACAAGACAAGGTTGCCCACTCTCACCACTCTTATTCAACATAGTCTTGGAAGTTTTAGCCACAGCAATCAGAGAAGAAAAGGAAATAAA
>RJWK010039486.1:0-20363 GCA_004363435.1 Platanista minor | reverse complement strand
GGAAACACAAGCTTTAAATGATACATTAAGCAAGATGGACTTAATTGATACTTATAGGACATTCCATCCAAAAACAACAGAATAAATATTTTTCTCAAGTGCTCATATAACATTCTCCATGGTAGATCATATCTTGGGTCACAAATCTAGCCTTGGTAAATTTAAGAAAATTGAAATCATATCAAGTATCTCTTCTGACCCCAATGCCAAGAGACTAGATATGAATTACAGGAAAAGATCTGTAAAAAATACAAACATATGAAGGCTAAACAATACACTACTTAATAACGAAGTGATCGCTGAAGAAATCAAGGAGGAAATCAAAAAATACCAAGAAACAAATGGCAATGGAGACATGATGACCCAAAACCTATTAGATGGAAGGAAAACCAGTTCTAAGAGGTAAGTTTATAGCAATACAATCCTACTTTAAGAAACGGGAAACATCTCAAATAAACAACCTAACCTTGCACCTAAAGTAATTAGAGAAAGAAGAAGAAGAAAAAAAAAACCGTCAAGTTAGCAGAAGGAAAGAAATCATAAAGGTCAGGTCAGAAATAAATGAAAAGGAAATGAAGGAAATGATAGCAAAGATCAGTAAAACTAAAAGATGGTTCTTTGAGAAGATAAACAAAATTGATAATCCATTAACCAGACTCATCAAGAAAAAAAGGGAGAAGACTGAAATCAATAGAATTAGAAATGAAAAAGGAGAAGTAACAACTGACAAAGCAGAAATAAAAAGGATGATGAGAGATTAGTAGAAGCAGCTCTATGCCAATAAAATGGACAACCTGGAAGAAATGGACAAATTCTTTGAAATGCACAAACTGCCAAGACTGAACCAGGAAGAAATAGAAAATATGAACAGAACAATCACAAGCACTGAAATTGAAACTGTGATTAAAAATTTTCAAACAAACAAAAGCCCAGGACCAGATGGCTTCAAAAGGGAATTCTATCCAACATTTAGAGAAGAGCTAACACCTATCCTTCTCAAACTCTTCCAAACTATAGCAGAGGGAGGGACACTCCCAAACTCATTCTACAAGGCCACCATCACCCTGAAATCAACCCTGACAAAGATGTCACAAACAAAGAAAACTACAGGCCAATATCACTGATGAACATAGATGCAAAAATTCTCAACAAAATACTAGCAAACAGAATCCAACAGCATATTAAGAGGATGATACACCATGAACAAGTGGGGTTTATTCCAGGAATGCAAGAATTCTTCAATATATACAAATCAATAAACGTGATACACCATATTAACAAATTGAGGGAGAAAATATATATGATCATCTCAATAGACACAGAAAAAGCTTTTGACAAAATTCAACACCCATTTAGGATAAAAGCCCTGCAGAATGTAGGCATACAGGGACATTTCCTCAACATAATAAAGGCCATATATGACAAACCCACAGTGGACATCATCCTCAATGATGAAAAACTGAAAGCATTTCCACTATGATCAGGAAAAAGACAAGGTTGTCCACTCTCACCACTCTTATTCAACATAGTTTTGGAAGTTTTAGCCACAGCAATAAGAGAAGAAAAATAAAAGGAATACAAATCAGAAAACAAAAGGAAAGCTGTCACTGTTTGCAGATGACATGATACTATATATAAAGAATCCTAAGACTTTACCTGAAAGCTACTGTAGCTAATCAATAAATTTGGTAAAGTAGCAGGATACAAAATTAATGCTCAGAAATCTCTGGCATTTTTACACACTAATGATGAAAAATCTGAAAGTGAAATCAAGAAAAAACACCCATTTACCATTGCAACAAAAAGAATAAAATATCTAGGCAAAAACCTACCTAAGGAGACAAAAGAACTGTATGAAGAAAATTTTAAGACACTGATTATAGAAATTAAAGATGATACCAAGAGATGGAGAGATATACCATGTTCTTGGATTAATAGAATTAACATTGTGAAAATGACTCTACTACCCAAAGCAATCTACAGATTCAATGCAATCCCTATCAAACTACTACTGGCATTTTTCACAGAAGTAGAATAAAAAATTTCACAATTTGCATGGAAACACAAAAGACCCTGTATAGCCAAAGCAATCTTGAGAATGAAAAATGGAGCTGGAGGAATCAGGCTCCCTGACTTCAGACTATACTACAATGCTGCAGTAATCAAGACAGTATGGTACTGGCACAAAAACAGAAATATAGATCAATGGAACAGTATAGAAAGTCCAGAGATAAACCCACACACATATGGTCACCTTATCTTTGCTAAAGGAGGGATGAATATACAGTGGAGAAAAGACAGCCTCTTCAATAAGTGGTGCTGGGAACACTGAACAGGTACATGTAAAAGTATGAAATTAGAACACTCCCTAACACCATACACAAAAATAAACTCAAAATGGATTAAAGACCTAAATGTAAGGGCAGACACTCTCAAACTCTTAGAGGAAAACATAGGCAGAACACTCTATGACATAAATCACAGCAAGATTCATTTTTTCCCACCTCCTATAGAAATGGAAATAAAAACAAAAATAAACAAATGGGACGTAATGAAACTTAAAAACTTTTGCACAGTAAAGAGAACCATAAAAAAGATGAAAAGACAACCCTCAGAATGGGAGAAAATATTTGCAAATGAAGCAACTAACAAAGGATTAATCTCCAAAATTTACAAGCAGCTCATGCAGTTCAATAACAAAAAAATAAACAACCCATTCCAACAATGGGCAGAAGACCTAAATAGACACTTCTCCAAAGAAGATATACAGATTGCCAACAAACACATGAAGTAATGCTTAACATCATTAATCATTACAGAAATGCAAATCAAAACTACAATGAGATATCATCTCACACCAGTCAGAATGGCCATCATCAAAAAATCTACAAACAATAAATGCTGGAGAGGGTGTGGAGAAAAGGGAACCCTTTTGCGCTGTTGGTGGGAATGTAAATTGATATAGCCACTATGGAGAACAGTATGGAGGTTCCTTAAAAATTTACAAATAGAACTACCATTTGACCCAGCAATCCCACTACTGAGCATATATCCTAAGAAAATCATAGTTCAAAAAGAGTCATGTACCAAAATGTTCATTGCAGCTCTATTTACAATAAACAGGAGATGGAAACAACCTAAGTGTCCATCATCAGATGAATGGATAAAGAAGATGTGGCACATATATACAATAGAATATTACTCAGCCATAAAAAGAAACGAATTTGAGTTATTTATAGTGAGGTGGATGGACCTAGAGTCTGTCATACAGAGTGAAGTAAGTCAGAAAGAGAAAAACAAATACAGTATTCTAACACATATATATGGAATGTAAGAAAAAAGAAAAAGTCATGAAGAACCTAGGGGTAAGACGGGAATAAAGACACAGACCTACTAGAGCATGGGCTTGAGGATATGGGGAGGGGAACGGGAAGCTCTGAAAAAGTGAGAGAGTGACATGGAAATATATACAGTACAAAACATAAAATAGATAGCTAGTGGGAAGTAGCTACATAGCACATGGAGATCAGGTAGGTGGCTTGTGACCACCTAGAGGGGTGGGATAGAGATGGTGAGAGGGAGGGAGATGCAAGAGGGAAGAGATATGGGAACATATGTATATGTATAACTGATTCACTTTGTTATTAAGCATAATCTAACACACCACTGTAAAGCAGTTATACTCCAGTAAAGATTTAAAATAAAAAATAAAAAGATAATTAGCTGATTTTTAAGCAGAAAATCTGCAGGCTAGAAAGGAATGGCATAATATATTTAAAATGATGAAAGCAAAAAAGCTACAACCAAGAATACTCTACACAACAAAGCTCTCATTCAGATTTGATGGAGAAGTCAAGCTTTATAGACAAGCAAAAGCTAAGAGAATTCAACACCCCAAAGCAGTTTTACAACAAATGCTGAAGTAACTTCTCTAGGTGAGAGAGAAACCAGCAACATAAAGCAATCTGGCACATATATACAGTGCTATATCAAAACCTCATGGGAACTGCAAAACAAAAACTGTAATAGACACACACAGAAAAGAAAAAGCAACCTAAACACAACACTAAAAATAGTAATCAAAGCACAAGAGAAGAGAACAAAAGAAGAAGTGAAGAAAAACAACCTACAGAAACAAATACAAAACAATTACAAAAATGGCAATAAGTGCACACATATCGGTAATTATCCTAAATGTAAATGGATTAAATGCTCCATCCAAAAGACATAGACTGGCTGAATGAATATAAAAACAAGAGCAGTATACGTGTGGTCTGTAAAGGGCTCTCTTTAGACCTAGGGACACATACAGACTGAAAGTGAGGGTATGGAAAAAGTTATTCCATGCAAATGGAAACCAAAAGAAAGATGGAGTAGCTTACTCATATCAGACAAAATAGATTATAAAATAAACACTGTTACAAGAGACAAGGAAGGACACCACATAATGATCAAGAGATCAATCCAAAAAGAAGTTAAAACAATTGTAAATATATGTGCACCCAACATAGGAGCACCTCAATATATAAACTGAATAATAACAGCCATAAAAGGGGAAATGAAAAGTAACACAATAATACCGGAGGACTTTAACAGCTCTCATACACCAATGAACAGATCATCCAGACAGAAAATCAATAAGGAAACACAGACATTAAATGATATATTAGAGCAGATAGACCTAATTAATATTTATAGAACATTCCATCCACAAGCAGCAGAATGCATTTTCCTCTCAAGTGCACATAGAACATTCTTCAGTATAGGTAATACATTGGGCCAAAAATCAAACCTTAATAAATTTAAGAATATTGAAATCTTATCAAGCATCTTGTCTGACCACAATATTAAGAGATTAGAAATAAGCTACAGTAAAAAAAAAAAAATGTAAAAAAGAGAAACACATGGAAACTCAACAATATGTTACTAAACAACAAATGGACCACTGAAGAAATCAAAGAGGAAATCAAAATATACCTAGACACAAATGACAATGAAAACATGATGATCCGAAACCTATGGGATATACCAAAAGGAGATCTAAGAGGGAACGTTACAGCAATACAATCTTACCTTAGGTAACAAGAAAAATCTCAAACAACTGAACTTTACACCTAAATCAACTACAGAAAGAAGAAGAACAACAAAAAAAAGACAAAGTCAGTAGAAGGAAAGGAATCATAAAGATCAGAGGTGAAACAAATAAAACAGTTGACAAAACAATACAAAAGATCAATGAAACTAAAAGCTGGATCTTTGAATAGATGAATAAAAGTTTAGCCACACTCATCAAGATAAAAAGGGAGAGGTCTCAAATCAATAAAAATTAGAAGTGAAAAGGAGAAGTTACATTGGATACCAAAGAAATACAAAGGATCATGGGAGACTACTACAAGCAATTATACACCAATAAAATGGACAACCTGGAAGAAATGTACAAATTCTTAGAAAGGTACAACCTTCCAAGACTGAACAAGGCAGAAATAGAAAATATGAACAGACAAACCACGAGTACTGAAGTTGAAAGTATTATTAAAAAACTTCCAACAAACAAAAGTCCAGGACAAGATGGCTTTACAAGGAAATTCTATCATTTAAAGAAGAGTCAACACCTATCCTTATCAAACTCTTCCAAAAAACTGCAGAGGAAGGAACACTCCCAAGCTCATTCTATGAGGCCACTATCACCCTGATACAAAAATCAGACAAAGATACAACAAAAAAAGAAAATTACAGGCCAATATCACTGATAAACATAAACACAAAATTCCTCAACAACATACTGTCAAACAGAATCCAACAAAACATTGAAAGCATTATGCACCGTTAATAAGTAGGATTTATCCCAGGGATGCAAGGATTCTTCAATATATGCAAATCAATGAATGTGATACTCTGTATTATATACTGAAGAATAAAAACCTTATGATCATCTTAATAAATACAGAAAAAGCTTTTGAAAAAATTCCACACCCATTTATGATTAAAAAAAAAAAACTCTCCAGAAAGTGGGTATTGAGGTAACTGACCTCTAGATAAAGGGGCCATATACGACAAACCCACAGCAAATATCATTCTCAATGGTGAAAAACTAAAGACATTTCCTCTAAGATCAGGAAAAAGACAAGGATGTCAAGTCTCCTCACTTTGATTCAACATAGTTTTGGAAATCCTAGGAATGGCAGAGAAGTAAAAGAAATAAAAGGAATCCAGATTGGAAAAGAAGAAGTAAAACTCTCACTGTTTGCAGATGGCATGATACTATACATAGAAAATCCTAAAGGTGCTACCAGAAAACGATTAGAGCTTATGAATGAATTTGGTAAAGTTGCAGGATAAAAAATTAATACACAGAAGTCTCTTGTATTCCTATACACTAACAACTAAAGATTAGTAAGAGAAATTAAGGAAATAATCCCGTTTACCATGGTACCTAAAAGAATAAAATATCTAGGCGTAAACCTACTTAGGGAGGCAAAAGACCTGTACTCAGAAAACTATAAAATACTGATGGAAGAAATCAAATGTGACACAAACTGATAGAGAGATATACCATGTTCTTGGATTGGAAGAATCAATATTGTCAAAATGACTGTACTACCCTAAGCAATTTACAAATTAAAGGCAATCCCTGTCAACTTATCTATGACATTTTTCACAGAATTAAAACAAAAACTTTTACAATTTGTATGGAAACACAAAAGACCCCAAATAGCTAAAGCAAATTTGAGAAAGAAAAACGGAGCTGGAGAAATCAGGCTGTCTGACTTCAGACTATACTACAGAACTATAGTAATCAAAATGAATGGTACTGGAAGAAAAACTTAAATGTAGATCAGAGGAACAGGGTAGAAAGTCCAGAGGTAAACCCACACATTTATGGTCACCTAATCTATGAAAAAGGAGGCAAGAATATATAATGGAGAAAAGATGGTCTCTTCAAAAAATGGTGCTGGGGAAACTGTACAGCTACATGTAAAAGAATGAAAGTAGAAAACTCGCTAACAACATACACAAAAATAAAATCAAAATAGGTTAAAGACATAAATGTACAGCCAGATACTATAAAATTCTTAGAGGAAAACATAGCCAGAACACTGTCTGACAAAAAATCAAAGCAAAATCATTTTTGATCCACATATATCCAGAGAAAAACATAAACTGGAGGAACATACATACTCCAATGCTCATTGCAGCCTTATTTACAATAACCAGGACTTGGAAGCAACCTAAATGTCCATCAGCAGAGGAATGGATAAAGTGTTATATACATACAACAGAATATTACTCAGCCATAAAAATGAACAAAATAATGCCATCTGCAGCAACATCGATGGACCTAAAGATTGTCACACTGACTGAAGTACATCACCCAAAGACAAATTCATATGATATTTAATAAAGTAGATCTCCTAAAGATAGATATTTTTATTTGAACAATGATGCTACCATTTCAAAAAAAAAATAAGGAAGTTTGAAGCCTGTGATAAGTGACAGATCGATAGACCACACATTTTTGAATCAAAATATAAATATTTTGTAATTGCTTATTATTATAGCTGTCTTTTTCATAAGAGGCAGAAATTTCATTTTTGTGTTCTCAGAGGTGCATTCATTAGTCATGTTGAAGAAAGCATGTATTAGGCAATATGAAGGACAGTGAGGGTTACTGAGCTGCTATTTCCCCCACTTTTCTCCTCAACTTTGTAATCTCTGTGAAGTACTAAGATGACTATGAGTTTATATATGCAATACCATTTTTTTTTCCTAAAGTTCTGAAAGAAATTGGCGGCTTTACACCATTCTTTTAAGGCAAGGATCAATCATTTAAGTCCATTAACTTTTATAGTCTACCATAGAATTTGGCTTACATAGTTTAGATACTTCAGAGTGAAACAAAATTTTTCTTGCTAATTGTTGATTATCACTGTTAGCATATGTTATTATGCTAAGAGAACCCCCTTCTATACTGGTTGAGGAGGGGAGAACAGAAAATGGCTAAGCATGTAAAACATCTCTGTACTGGGAGATTGGTTCAAGATGGCAGATTAGAAGGATGTGCTCTCACTCCCTCTTGCAAGAGCACCAGAATCACAATTCACTGTTGAAAAATCATCGACAGGAAGACACTGGAACTCACAAAAAAGATACCCCACATCCAAAGACAAAGGAGAAGCCACAATGTGGTGGTAGGTGTGGCATGATCACAATAAAATCCAATCCCATAACTGCTGGGTGGGTGACTCACAAACTGAAGAACTCTTATACCACAGAAGCCCACTCACTGGAGTGAACATTCTGAGCCCCATGTCAGGCTTCTTAACCTGGGGATCTGGCAACAGGAGGAGGAATTCCTAGAGAATCGGACTTTGAAGTTTAGCGGGATTTGATTGAAGGACTTTGACGGGACTGTGGGAAACAGAGACTCCACTCTTGGAGGGCACACACAAAGTAGTGTGTGCAGCAGGACCCAGGAGAAGGAGCAGTGAGTCCATAGGAGACTGAACCAGACCTACCTGCTGGTGTGGAGGGTCTCCTGCAGAGGCGGGAGATGGCTGTGGTTCTTCATGAGGAGGACACTGGCAGCAGAAGTTCTGGGAAGTACTCCTTGACATGAGCCTACCCAGTCTACAATTAGCTCAACCAAAAAGCCTGGATAGGATCCAGTGTTGGGTCACCTCAGGCCAAACAACTAACAGGGAGGGAACTCAGCTCCACCCATCAGCAGACAAGTGGATTAAAATTTTACTGAGCTCTGCCACTAGAGCAACACTCAGCTCTACCCACCACCAGTCCCTCCCATTAGGAAACTTGCACAAACCTCTTAGATAGCCTTATACACTAGAAGGCAGACAGCAGAAACAAGAACTACAATCCTACAGCCTGTGGAACAAAACCCACATTCACAGAAAGAGAGACAAGGTGAAAAGGCAGATCTCTATGTACCAGATGAAAGAACAAGATAAAACCCCAGAAAAACAAGTAAATGAAGTGGAGATAGACAACTTTCCAGAAAAATAATTCAGAATTATGATAGTGAAGATGATCCAGGACCTCAGAAAAAGAATGGAGGCAAAGATGGAGAAGATGAAAGAAATACTTAACAATGACCTAGAAGAATTAAAGAACAAACAAATAGAAGAATTAAAGAGCAAACAAAAAGAGATAAACAATACAATAACTGAAATGAAAAATACATTAGAAGGAATCAATTGCAGAATAACTGAGACAGAAGAACGGATAAGAGACCTGAAAGACAGAAGGGTGGAATTCACTGCTGCAGAACAGAATAAAGAAAAAAGAATGAAAAGAAATGAAGACAGCCTAAGAGACCCCGGGTAAAACATTAAGCACAACAACATTTGCATTATAGGGGTTCCAGAAGGAGAAGAGAGAAAGAAAGGACCCTAGAAAATATTTGAAGAGATTATAATCAAAATCTTCCCTAATATGGAAAAGGAAATAGCCACCCAAGTCCAGGAAGCTCAGAGAGTCCAAGCAGGATAAACCCATGGAGAAATGCGCCAAGACACATAGTAATCAAATTGACAAAAATTAAAGACAGAGAAAAATTATTGAAAACAAAAAGGGAAAAATGACAAATGACATAAAAGGGAACTCCCATAAGGTTCTCAGCAGAAACACTACAAGCCAGAAGAGAGTGGCTGGACATATTTAAAGTGATGAAAGTGAAGAACCTACAGCCAACATTACTCTACCTGGAAAGTATCTCATTCAGATGCAATGGAGAAATCAAAAGCTTTACAGACAAGCAAAAGCTAAGAGAATTCAGCACAACCAAACCAGCTCTACAACTAATGCTAAAGGAACTTCTCTAAGTGGGAAACACAAGAGAAGAAAAGGACCTACAAAAACAAACCCAAAACAATAAAGAAAATGATAATAGGAACATACATATTGATAATTACCTTAAACATGAATGGATTAAATACTAAAACCAAAAGATGCACATTCACTGAATGGATACAAAAACAAGACCCATATATATGCTGTCTGCAAGACACCCACTTCAGACCTAGGGATACATACAGACTGAAAGTGCAGGGATGGAAAAAGATATTCCATGCAAATAGAAATCAAAAGAATGTTGGAGTGGCAATACTCATATCAGATAAAATAGACTATAAAATAAAAAATGTTACAAGAGACAAGGAAGGACACTACAAAATGATCAAGGGATCAATCCAAGAAGAAGATATAAAAATTATCAATATATATGCACCCAACAGAGGAGCACCTCAATACATAAGGCAACTTCTAACAGATACAAAAGAGGAAATTGACAGTAACACAACAATAGTGGGGGACTTTAAAAACTCACTTACACCAATGGCCAGGTCATCCAAACAGAAAATTAATAAGGAAACACAAGCTTTAAATGACACAATAGACGAGATAGATTTAATTGATATTTATAGGACATTCCATCCAAAACAGCAGATTAAAATTTACTTTCAACTGCGCAAGGAATATTCTCCAGGATAGATCATATCTTTGGTCACAAATCAAGCCTCAGTATTTTTAAGAAAATTGAAATCATATCAAGCATCTTTTCTGACCACAACACTATGAGATTAGAAATCAATTACAGGGAAAAAAACGTAAAAAAACAAAAACACATGGAAGCTAAACAATACATCACTAAATAACCAAGAGATCACGGAAGAAATCAAAGAGGAAATCAAGAAATACCTAGAGACAAATGACAATGAAAACACGATGACACAAAACCTATGGGATGTAGCAAAATCAGTTCTAAGAAGGAGGTTTATAGCAATACAAGCCTACCGCAAGAAAAAAAGAAAAATCTCAAATGAACAAACTAACCTAAAGGAACTAGAGAAGGAAGAAGAAACAAAACCCAAAAGTTAGCAGAAGGAAAGAAATCCTGAAGATCAGAGCAGAAAAAAATGAAATAAAAACAAAGAAAACAATAGCAAATATCAATAAAACCAAAAACTGATTATTTGATAAGATAAACACAACTGATAAACCATTAGACAGACTTAACAAAAAAAAGTGGTAGAGAACTCAAATCAATAAAATTAGAAATGAAAAAGAAGTTACAACAGACACTGCAGAAAAGCAAAGCATCCTAAGAGACTACTACAAACAACTTTATGCCAATAAAATGGACAACCTGGAAGAAATGGACAAATTCTTAGAAAAGTATATGCTTCCGGGCTTCCCTGGTGGCGCAGTGGTTGAGAGTCCGCCTGCCGATGCAGGGGACGCTGGTTCGTGCCCCGGTCCGGGAAGATCCCACATGCCACGGAGCGGCTGGGTCCGTGAGCCATGGCCGCTGAGCCTGCACGTCCGGAGCCTGTGCTCCGCAACGGGAGAGGCCACAACTGTGAGAGGCCCGCGTACCGCTAAAAAAAAAAAAAAAAAAAAAGTATATGCTTCCAAGACTGAACCAGGAAGAAATAGAAAATATGAACACACAAATCACAAGTAATGGAATTGAGACTGTGATTAAAAATCTTCCAATAGGGCTTCCCTGGTGGTGCAGTGGTTGAGAGTCTGCCTGCCAATGCAGGGGACGTGAGTTTGTGCCCCGGTCCAGGAAGATCCCACATGCCGCGGAGCGGCTGGGCCCGTGTGCCATGGCCGCTGAGCCTGCGTGTCTGGAGCCTCTGCTCCGCAGCTGGAGAGGCCACAACAGTGAGAGGCCCGCGTACCGCAAAAAAAAAAAAAAAAAAAAAAAAAAAAATACCCTAAAAATCTTCCAACAAACAAATGTCCAGGACCAGATGGCTTCACAGGTGAATGCTATCAAACATTCTTCTCAAACTCTTCCAAAAATTGTAGAGGAAGAAAACTCCCAAACTCATTCTATGGGGCCACCATCACCCAGACACCAAAACCAGAAATAGATACTACAAAAAAAGAAAATTACAGACGAATACCACTGATAAATATAGATGCAAATATCCTCAACAAAAAACTATAAAACAGAAACCAAGAACACATTAAAATGATCATTCAACATGATCAAGTGGAATTTATCCCAGGGATGCAAGAATTCTTCAATATATGCAAATCAATCAATGTGATACACCATATAAAGAAACTGAAGAATAAAAATCATATGATCATCGCAATTGATGCAGAAAAAGCTTTTGACAAAATTCAACACAAATTTATGATGAAAACTCTTTAGAAAGTGGGGATAGAGCTAACCTACCTCAATATAATAAAGGCCTCATACAACAAACCCACAGGAAACATCATTCTAAATGGTGAAAAACTGAAAGCATTTCCTCTAAGATCAGGAACATGAAAAGGATGTCCAGTCTTTTTTTTTTTTTTTTTTAACATCTTTATTAGAGTATAATTGCTTTATAATGGTGAGTTAGTTTCTGCTCTACAACAAAGCAAACCAGCTATACACTTACACACATCCCCATATCTACTCACTCTTGCATCTCCCTCTCTCCCACCATCCCTATCCCACCATTCTAGGTGGACGCAAAGCACCAAGCTAATCTCCCCTTGCTATGCGGCTACTTCCCACTAGCTATCTATTTTATATTTGGTAGAGTATATATGTCCATGGCACTCTCTCACTTTGCCCCAGCTTACCCTTCCCCTTCCCTGTATCCTCAAGTCCATTCTGTAGTAGGTCTGGGTCTTTATTCCCCTTGTACCCCTAGGTACTTCATGACCATTTTTGTTTGTTTGTTTTTTAGATTGGATGGGTGGGATAGGGAGGGTGAGAGGGAGGGAGACGCAAGAGAGAGGAGACATGGGAACATATGTATATGTATAATTGATTCACTTTGTTATAAAGCAGAAACTAACACTATTGTAAAGCAATTATACTCCAATAAAGATGTAAAAAAAAATAGATTCCATATATATGTGTTAGCATACAGTATCTTTTTTCTCTTTCTGAATTACTTCACTCTGTATGGCAGAATCTAGGTCCATCCACCTCACTACAAATAACTCAATTTTGATTTGTTTATGGCTGAGTAATATTCCATAGTATATATGTGCCATATCTTCTTTATCCATTCATTTGTTGATGGGCACTTAGGTTGCTTCCATGTCCTGGCTATTGTAAATAGAGCTGCAATGAACATTGTGGTACATGACTCATTTTGAATTATGGTTTTGTCAGGGTATATACTCAGTACTGGGATTGCTAGGTCATATGGTAGTTAAATTTTTAGTTTTTTAAGAAACTTCCATACTGTTCTCCATAGTGGCTGTATCAATTTACATTCCCACCAACAGTGCAAGAGGGTTCTCTTTTCTCCACATGCTCTCCAGCATTTATTGTTTATAGATTTTTTGATGATGGCCATTCTGACGGGTGTGAGATGATATCTCATTGTAGTTTTGATTTGCATTTCTCTAATGATTAATGATGTTGAGCATCCCTTCATGTGTTTGTTGGCAATCTGTATATCTTCTTTGGAGAAATGTCTATTTAGGTCTTCTGCCCATTGTTGGATTGGGTTGTTTGTTTTTTTGATATTGAGCTGCATGGGCTGCTTGTAAATTTTTGAGATTAATCCTTTGTCTATTGCTTCATTTGCAAATATTTTCTCCCATTCTGAGGGTTGTCTTTTCATCTTGTTTATGGTTTCCTTTCCTGTGCATAAGAGTTTAAGTTTCATTAGGACCCATTTTTTTATTTTTGTTTTTATTTCCATTGCTCTAGGAGGTGGGTCAAAAAGGATCTTGCTGTGATTTATGTCATAGAGTGTTTGGCCTATGTTTTCCTCTAAGACTTTTATAGTGTCTGGCCTTACATATAGGTATTTAATCCATTTTGTGTTTATTTTTGTGTATGGTGTTAGGGAGTGTTCTAATTTCATTCTATTACATGTAGCTGTCCAATTTTCCCAGCACCACTTATTGAAGAGGCTGTCTTTTCTCTACTAAATATTCTTGCCTCTTTTATCAAAGATAAGGTGACCATATGTGTGTGGGTTTCTGTCTGAGATTTCTATCCTGTTCCATTGATCTACATTTCTGTTTTTGTGCCAGTACAATACTGTCTTGATTATTGTAGCTTTGTAGTATAGTCTGAAGTCAGGGAGTCTGACTCTTCCAGCTTCGTTTTTCTTTCCGAGATTGCTTTGTCTATTCGGGATCTTTTGTGCTTCCATACAAATTGTGAATTTTTTTGTTCTAGTTCTGTGAAAAATGCCAGTGATAGTTTGATAGGGATTGCACTGAATCTGTAATTTGCTTTGGGTAGTAGAGTCATTTTCACAATGTTGATTCTTCCATTCCAAGAACATGGTATATATCTCCATCAATTTGTATCATCTTTAATTTATTTCATCAGTGTCTTATAGTTTTCTGCCTACAGGTCTTTTGTGTCCATTGGTGTTTATTCCGAGAGACTTTATTCTTTTTGTTGCTATGGAAATGGGAGTGTTTTCTTGATTTCACTTTCAGACTTTTCATCATTACTGTATATGAATGCAGGAGATTTCTGTGCATTAAATTTGTAAACTTCTATGCTACCAAATTCATTGATTAGCTCTAGTACTTTTCTGGTAGCACCTTTAGGATTCTTTATGTATAGTATCATGTCACCTGCAAACAGTTACAACTTTACTTCTACTTTTCCAATATCAATCCCTTTTATTTCTTTCTCTTCTCTGATTGTTCTGGCTAAAACTTCCAAAACTATGTTGAATAATAGCAGTGAGAGTTGGCAACCTTGTCTTGTTCCTGATCTTAGTGGAAATATCTTCAGTTTTTCACCATTGAGAATGATGTTGGTTGTGGGTTTGTCATATATGGCCTTTATTATGTTGAGGAAAGTTCCCCCATCCCTACTTTCTGCAGGGTTTTTATCATAAATTGTTGTTGAATTTTGTTGAAAGCTTTCTCTGCATCTATTGAGATGATCATATATATTTTCTCCCTCAATTTGTTAATATGGTTTATCACATTGATTGATTTGTGTATATTGAAGAATCCTTGCATTCCTGGGATAAACCCCACTTGCTCATTATCTATGATCCTTTTAATGTGCTGTTGGATTCTGTTTTGCTAGTGTTTTTTTTGAGGATTTTTGCATCTATGTTCATCAGTGATATTGGCCTGTAGTTTTCTTTGTTTGTGACATCTTTGTCTGGTTTTGGTATCATGGTGATGGTGGCCTCGTAACAAAGATATGATCTATCTTGGAGAATTTTCCATGGGCACTTGAGAAGAAAGTGTACTCTGTTGTTTTTGGATGTGTGTCCTATAAATATCAATTAAGTCCATCTTGTTTAATGTATCTTTTAAAGCTTGTGTTTCCTTATTTATTTCCACTTTGGATAATCTGTCCATTAGTGAAAGAGGGAGAATTAAAGTCCCCTACTATGATTGTTTTACTGTCAATTTCCCCTTTTAAGGCTGTTAGTATTTGCCTTATGTATTGAGGTGCCCCTATGTTTGGTGCATAAATATTTACAATTGTTATATCTTCTTCTTGGATTGATCCCTTGATCATTATGTACTGTCCTTCATTGTGTCTTGTAATAGTCTTTGTTTTAAAGTCTATTTCGTCTGATATGAGATTTGCTACTCCAGCTTTCTTTTGATTTTCATTTGCATGGAATATCTTTTTCCATCCCCTCACTTTCAGGCTGTTTGTGTCCCTAGGTCTGCAGTGTGCCTCTTGTAGACAGCATATATACAGATCTTGTTTTGTATCTATTCAACCAGTCTATGTCTTCTAGTGGGAGCACTTAATCCATTTACATTTAAGGTAATTATTGATATATATGTTCCTATTATAATTTTCTTAATTGTTTTGAGTTTATTTTATGTCTTTTACTTCCCTTGCCTTTCCTGCCTAGAGAAGTTCCTTTAGCATTTGTTGTAAAGCTGGTTTGATGGTGCTGAGTTCTCTTAGCTTTTGCTTGTCTCTAAAATTTTAATTTTTCTGTCAAATCTGAATGAGATCCTTGCTAGGTAGAGTAATCCTGGTTGTAGGTTTTTCCCCTTTATCACCTTAAATATGTCACCTCACTCCCTTCTGGCTTGCAGAGTTTCTGATGAAAGATCTGGTATTAAGCTTATGGGGATTCCCTTGTGTGTTATTTATTGTTATTCCCTTGCTGCTTTTAATATTTTTTCTTTGTATTTAATTTTTGATAGTTTGTTTATTATGTGTCTTGGCGTGTTTCTCCTTGGATTTGTCATGTATGGGACTCTCTGTGCTTCCTGGACTTGATTAACTATTTCCTTTGCCATACTAGGGAAGTTTTCAGCTATAATCTCTTCACATATTTTCTCAGTCCCTTTCTTTTTCTCTTCTTATTCTAGGACCCCTATAATTCGAATGTTGGTGCATTTAATGTTGTCCCTGAGGTCTCTGAGACTGTCCTCAATTATTTTCATTCTTTTTTTCTTTATTTTGCTCTGCAGTAGTTATTTCCACTATTTTATCTTCCAGGTCATTTATCCATTCTTCTGCCTCAGTTATTCTGCTATTGATCCCTACACGAGAATTTTTAATTTCATTTATTTTGTTGTTTATCACTGTTTGTTTGCTCTTTAGTTCTTCTAAGTACTTTTTAAAACTTTGCTGTATTTTCTCCATTCATTTCCGAAGATTTTGGATCATCTTTACTACCATTACTCTGAATTCTTTTTCAGGTAGACTGCTTATTTCCTCTTCATTTGTTAAGTCTGGTGGGTTTTACCTTGCTCCTTCATCTGTTGTTATTCTCTGTCTTCTCATTTTGCTCCATTTGCTGTGTTTGGGGTCTCCTTTTCGCAGGCTGCAGGTTTGTACGTTCTCGTTTATTTTTGGTGTCTGCTCCCAGTGGCTAAGGTTCAGTGGGTTGTGTAGGTTTCCTGGTGGAGCGGACTAGTGCCTGTGTTCTTGTGGGTGAGGATGGATCTTGTTTTTTCTGGTGTGGACGACCATGTCCGGTGGTGTTTCTTGAGGTGTCTGTGACTTTATTATGATTTTAGGCAGCCTCTCTGCTAATGAATGGGTCTGTGTTCCTGTCTTGCTAGTTGTTTGACTTAGAGTGTACAGCACTGTAGCTTGCTGGTCATTGAGTTGAGTTGGTCTTGGCATTGAGATGGAGATCTCTAGGAGATTTTCTCCATTTGATATTACATGCAGCTTGGAGGTCTCTTGTGGACCCATGTCCTGAACTTGGCTCTCCCACTTCACAGACACAGCACTGATGCCTGAATGAAGCACCACGAGCTTGTCATCCACACGGATCAGATTAAAAGGGAGGAAAAGAAAGAAAGAAGAAAGAAAGAAAGAAAGAAAGAAAGAAAGAAAGAAAGAAAGAAAGAAAGAAAGAAAGAAAAATATAAAATAAAATAAAATAAAAATTTATTAAAATAAAAACTAAGTATTAAAAAAATTAAAGTAATAATAGAAAAAAAGAAGAAAGAAAGAAGAGACAATCAAACCAAAAAACAAATCCACCAAAGATAACAAGCACTAAAACCTATACTAAACAACAACAACAACAACAACAACAAAACAGAAAAAACGCCCCCAAATAATGGACAGAGAGAATCCTAGGACAAATGGTAAAAGCAAATCTATACAGACAAAATCACACACAGAAGCATACACATACACACTCACAAAAACAGAAAAAGGGAAAAAAATATATCATTGCTCCCAAAGTCCATCTCCTCAATTTGGGATTAATCATTGTCTATTCCACAGATACAGGTACATCAAGTTTATTGTGGAGATTTATTCCATTGCTTCTGAGGCTGCTGGGAGAGATTTCTCTTTCTCTTCTTTGTTTGCACAGCTCCTGGTGTTCAGCTTTGGATTTGGCCCTGCCTCTGCTTGTAGGTCGTCTGAGAGCTTCTGTTCTTTGTTCAGACAAGATGGGGTTAAGGGAGCAGCTGATTCGGGGGCTTTGGCTCACTCAGGCCTTGGGGAGAGAGGGATACTGAATGTTAGGAGAGCCTGCAGCAGCAGAGTCTGGAGTGACATTGCACCTGCCTGAGGCATGCCATCTGTTCTCCTGGGGAAGTTGTCCCTACATTACGGGACCCAGGCAGTGGCAGGCTGCACAGGGTCCCAGTAGGGGATGTTTGGATAGAGTGACCTGTACTCACACACAGGCTTCTTAGTGGCTGCAGCAGCAGCCGTATCGTCTCATGCCCATCTCTGTGGTCTGCACTGATAGCGCAGCTCGCACCCATCTCTGGAGCTCCGATAAATGGCACCCTTAATTCCCTCTCCTCGCACGCCAGGACACAAAGAGGCACGGAAATGTCTCCTGCCTCTTCAGCAGTCCCAGACCTATTCCCAGACTCCCCCCAGCTACTGGTGCCCTTCAGGCTGTGTTCACACAGCCAACTCCAGTCCTATCCCTGGAATCTTACCTCCCAAGCCCGATCCTCAGCTCTCAGACCCTACTTGCTCCAGTGGGTGAGCAGACAAAATCTCTCGGGCTGTTGAGTGCTGGTTGGCACCAATCCTCTGTGCAGGAATCTCTCTGCTTTGCCCTCCACACCCCTGTTGCTGTGCTCTCCTCCTTGGCTATGAAGCTTCGCCTCTCTGCCACCTGCAGTCTCTGCCCATGGAGGGGTTTCCTAGTGTATGGAAGCCTTTCCTCCTCCACAGCTCACTGTCACTGGTGCAGGTCCCATCCCTTCTCTTTTTTTTTTTTTTTTCTTTTCCCCTACTCAGGTACATGGGGAGTTTCTTGCCTTCTGGGTGGTCTGAGGTCTTCTGCCAGCGTTCAGTAGATGTTCTGTAGGAATTATTCCACTTGTAGATGTATTTGTGGAGAGAAACGTGATCTCCATGTCTTACTCTCCTGCCATCTTGAAGCTCCACCCTTGACACTATTATCCAACAGAGTTTTGGAAGTCTTAGCCATGGTAATCAGAGAATAAAAAGAAATAAATGTAATACAAATTGGAAAAGAAGATGCAAAACTGTCACTGTTTGCAGTTGACATGATACTATACATAGACAATCCTAAAGTTGCCACCAGACAACTACTTGAGCCAATTGGCTAATGTTGCAGATACAAAATTAATGCACAGAAACCTCTTGCATTCCTATGCACTAATGATGAAAAATATGAAAGGGAAATAAAGGAAACACTCCCATTTACCACTGCAAAAACAAAAAATACAATACCTAGGAATAAACCTACATAGGGGGACAAAAGACCTGTATGCAGAAAACTATAAGACACCGATGAAAGAAATTAAAGACGATACAAACAGATGGAGAAATATATCATGTTCTTGGATTGGAAGAATAAATATTGTGAAAATGACTATACTACACAAAACAATCTACAGATTCAATGCAATCCCTATCAAATTACCAATGACATTTTTTACAGAGCTAGAACAAAAAATCTTAAAATTTGTATGGAGATATAAAAAAAACCCAAATAGTCAAAGCAAACTTGAAGGAAATAACTGAGGTGGAGGAGTCAGACTCCCTGACTTCATTCTATACTACAAAGCTACAGTAATCAAGACAGTATGATACTGGCACAAAAACACAAACTTAGATCAATGGAACAGGATAGAAAGCCCAGAGATAAACCCACGCACCTGTGGTCAACTAATCTATCACAAAGGAGGCAAGGATATACAATGGAGAAAAGACCATCTCTTTAATAAGTGGTGTCAGGAAAACTGGACAGCTACAGGTAAAAGAATGAAATTAGACACTCCCTAACACCATACACAAAAATAAACTCAAAATGGATTAGAGACTTAAATATAAGACTGGACACTATAAAACTCTTAAAGAAAAACATAGGAAGAACATTCTTTGACATAAATCACAGCAAGATGTTTTTTGATCCACCTCCTAGAGTAATGGAAATAAAAAGAAAAATAAACAAATAGGACCTAATGAAACTTCAAAGCTTTTGCAAAGCAAAGGAAAATACAAATGAGATGGAAAACCAATGCTCAGAATTGGAGAAAATATTTACAATCGAATCAACAGACAAAGGAATCACTTCCAAAATATACAAACAGCTCATTCAGCTTAATGTTTAAAAAACAAACAAACCAATCAAAAAATGGACAGAAGACCTAAATAGACATTTCTCCAAAGAGGACTTACAGATGGCCAAGAAGCAGATGAAAAGCTGTTCAAAATCACTAATTATTAGAAAAATGCAAATCAAAACTACAATGAGGTATCACCTCATACCAGTTAGAATGGACATCATCAGAAAATCTACAAACAACAAATGCTGGAGAGGGTGTGGAGAAAAGGGAACCGTCTTGTACTGTTGGTGGGAATGTAAATTGATACAGCCACTATGGAGAACAGTATGGCGGATCCTTAAAAAACTAAAAATAGAATTACCTTATGACCCAGCAATCCCACTACTGGGCATATACCC
>RJWK010039485.1:0-20366 GCA_004363435.1 Platanista minor | reverse complement strand
CACATATATATGGAATCTAAAAAAAAAAAAAGGTTCTGAAGAACCTAGGGGCAGGACAGTAATAAAGATGCAGATGTAGAGAATGGACTTGAGGATACGGGGAGGGGGAAGGGTAAGCTGGGACGAAGTGAGAGAGTAGCATGGACATGTATACACTACCAAATGTAAAATAGATAGCTAATGGGAAGCAATTTCATATCACAGGGAGATCAGCTCGGTGCCTTGTGACCACCTAGAGGGGTGGGATAGGGAGGATGGGAAGGAGACACAAGAGGGTGGAGATATGGGGATATATGTATATGTATAGCTGATTTACTTTCTTATAAAGCAGAAACTAATGCCCCATTGTAAAGCAATTATACTCCAATAAAGATGTGAAAAAAAAAGAAAGATAAAGCTAGAAAGAACAAGTTTTATCACAAAAAGAATGAGTGTTTTACCATGACAGAAATACTCAGTTACACAAATAACAGCAGCACAGTCTTTATTTAAAGATTTCTTAGATAATGCACAAAAGGCACACAACCTAAAGGAAAAGATAAATAATTCTGGGAAAAAATGCTGATAATTGTTGAAGATTATGTACATTGAAGATGCATTATACTATTCTCTCTTCTTTTGGGTATGTTTAAAATTTTCCATAATTAAAAAAAAAAGGTATAAAAAGCTTCTGAACGCAGAAGACACTCTATATAAGGTAGAAAGGCAAGCTATAAATTGGAAGAAATATCTCTTCAGTAACATAGACAACCGACATAACATTAGTAATCAGAATATCTAAAGTATTTTTACTAATCAATAAGAAACTGAGTAATTTTCTTATCTTTGTTTCTTTTTTTAAAGAAGAGACAAAAGACAAATTGAAAAACTCAGAAGAAAACACTTGGACAGTCAAGAATCTTATGAAAAGATACTCAATCTGACTGAGTAATCAGTGAAATGCATTAAAAAAGCAACAATGATGTATCAATTAATATCCATCTGTATTCGTTTCCTATGGCTGATGCAACAAAACTGTGACAGATTGGGTGGCTTGAAACAGAAATTTATTCTATCACAGTTCTGGAGGCCAGAAGAGTAACAGCAGTATTACCAGACAGAAATTAAAGTGAGCAAGGCCATACACTCCACAGAGGCTCCAGGGGGAGATTATGGCTACAGCATTACTTGGCTGTGGCTGCATCACTTCAATCTTCAATCAAGGCCAACATCTTAAATTTCTCTCTACTCCATGTTCACATGGGCTTCTCCTCTGTGTACATGTCCAATCCCCTTCTGCCCCCTTCCTATAAGAATACATGTGATTGCATTTAGTACCCACTCAAATAATCTAGGACAATCCCTTTATCTGAAGATCTCTATCTTAATTACAACTGTAAAGTCCCCCTTTTTCACCAAATAGGGTAATATTTACAGTTTCCAAGGATTATAACTTGATATCTCTGGGGGACATTGTTCACTCTACTATACCATCTTTGGGGTACATATCCCTAAGGTGACTCCTAATGAGTCACACTCCTGTACTCACCTCAGGGGTGGGCAGAACCTGTGACTTGCCTCTGATCAAGACAATATGGCAAAGGTCATATGATGTCACTCCCATGACTGAGTCTTATATAATGTAACATAATCTCAGCAGACTGGAGTGAGGATTCTGCTGCTGGTCTTGATGAAATAAGCTGCCATGTTCGGAGAGGACCCATGAGACCGCCACATGGCAGGGGACTAATGTGTACCTGAGGCCTCTAGGTCACAGCCAGTAAGCAGCTGGGGTCCTTATGCAGCTGCAAGGAAATGCGTCTACCAACAACTCTCATGAGCTTGAAAGCAGATTCTGTTCCAAACTTGAGCCTCCTTATGAAAATACAGCCCAGCTGTTACCTTGATTTCAGCTTTCTAAGACCAGAGACAGAGGACCCAGCTAAGTTGTGCCTGGACACCTGAGCCATGGAAAGCATGAGATAGCAAACATTTGTTGTTTTAAGGCACTACATTTGTGGTGATCTGTTTCACAACAATTGAAAACTAATACAAAGTTTGGTATCTGGAAGTGGGTTACTGCTCTAACAAATATCTAAAATGTGGGAATGTCTTTGGAATTGGATAGTGAGAGGAGACAGGAAAAATTTGGGTAGTATGACAGAGAAAGCCTAAAATGCCTTCAACAGAATTTTAGTTTACATCTGGATTTTAAGGACACCACTGGCAGTCCAGTGGTTAAGAATCCATGCTTTCACTGCAGGGGACATGGATGCAATCCCTGGTCAGGGAACTAAGATCCTGCATGCCGTGCAGTGTGCCCCCCACCACCCCCCTCCAAAAAAAGGACACCGCTGGTGAGAGCTCAGAAGTGCTAGCCAGGCAGTAATAATGAAGGGGTGAGGTCAAACCAGAGTATGTCACATCCTACAGAAGTAAAATAATAGGCATTGAGAGAAGTTGTAACACGCACTGGACAAACTCAGGTTGAGACCCAGAGCGTGAATTTTAGAACTCTTTTGTGTTCTGTTTACCGATGACTCGGAAAAAGATGAGTTATGGCCTCCTGGGTCTTCATGTGGAAAGAAAGCATAGGTCTCGGTAAATAACGATTTTTAAATAGAACCAAGAATGCAGGAACAAATGACTTATCAGGAAGGAGAAGTAACCACAGCAAAGATAATAAATCAGTCATAATGACTCCCAGGTTCTGTTCCAAGGGTACAGATCAGCCTAAAGCACATTCTTTTTTTTTTTTTTTTTACTTTTTGGCCTCAACCAGGGGTCGAACCCACACCCCCCCTACAGTGGAAGGTACCTGGATTTCGTCAACCTAGAGTGACCTTTGCCTCATTTTAAAGCTAAAATCTCTACCCCAAGAGTGGGGGATTGCCACTATTTCTGAACCTGCAACTGTGTTTGAGCACACTGTCACACTGTGCAAGCCCATCTGGAACTCCACCCCTACGTGGAAAATAACACTTGCCCCTTCATGAATATACATGCACCCATAGCTTAAACTTCCCTGATCCTGCTGCTAGAAGATGAGGCTTTGAGAGCTATCTCCCTGTCTCCTTACTTGTCACAAGGAATAAATGCTTCTGCTTTAATCAAAAGTACTTGGTGTGTTCATTTGGCTAAGCACCCCAAGTGATGGACGCATTGTGCCCAGTAACAGAAGAAAATAAGCACGTTATTGGAAACTGGAGGAAGGCAGATCCTTGCCTTGTTGGCCGAAAGCTTAGTGAAATTGTATCCTGCATTATGTGGGAAGCAGCATGTGTAAGCAACAAGCTTGTATATACAGTGCAAGAAATTTCCAAGCAATATTTTGAAAGTACCACCTGATTTCTCCTTGCCACTTATGGTAAAAGCTGAGAGTGAGACAGAGACAGAGACAGAGAGAGAGAGACAGAGGAAGGGAGAGGGAGGGAAGGGGAGAGAGAGTGAGAAACTGAGGTTAAAACTTAAGTAAAAAGGAAATAGGGGGCTTCCCTGGTGGCGCAGTGGTTGAGAGTCCGCCTGCTGATGCAGGGGACGCTGGTTCGTGCCCCGGTCCGGGAGGATCCCACATGCAGCGGAGCGGCTGGGCCCGTGAGCCATGGCCGCTGAGCCTGCGCGTCCGGAGCATGTGCTCTGCAACAGGAGAGGCTGCGATGGTGAGAGGACCACGTACCGCAAAAAAAAAAAAAAAAGGAAATAGGACTCGATTTAAAAGTTGACTCTACAGATGGCAAAAGACACTGAAATTAAGAGATTCACTGTCAGGAAAGCAAGCTCCATAGAAAAGGTTGAGACTGTGATGATATAACCTTGTGCTAAAACCTCAGAAAGATCAAAACCTCAGACTATTCAGTTAGACAAAGGTCCCTTTCAGGTGATTAAGGGTGTGTCTCACAGATCCTTTCAATTAAACCAGAGAGCCTCTAGGAACTTAAAGGCACTGCCCATCAGCCATTTTAGCAGGAGCCTGAAATAGAGAAAGGATTATCTTGGAAAGATCTGAGGGAATGTGTCTTTTTTTCTACTGGAGTGAATCCCAGTGAAATTCACAGAAGACTAGTTAAGTTTTTGAGAAATTTATTTCAGCAGAAACACTGCCAACTTGGAATGAAAGGGACAAAAAGGGTACAGAATGAAAGGAGGCCATTAGATTTCCAAAATTCTATTGGCAGGAAGCAGGCTGATAAAGCTACTCAGCAGCAAATGTGCTGCCTTTCATCAAAAATGAAGGATGACTCAGCGGGCCAAGAACCAAGAGGGTCAAGCTGAAAAGCATGGAGAAGTATTCCCAGGCTTTGAAACCTAGTCAACAGATTTGCAACATTTGCTGGGCTGGATATCAGAAATGTCATTAGCCAGTAACTTTATTTTTTTATCTTGAATTTCTTCCTGTTTGAACCAGAACATCTATTGTTGTTATCCTATGTTTGTTCCATCAATATATGTTAGGTGTGTTGCAGCAAATAACTTCTCTCTTTAGTTTCATCCTCTAAGGATGCCTTTCTCAACCACAGAATAACAGCCAGTTTTGCGATGTTGCCAGTTACCTGTTATAACAAAGTAGACACTTCTGCCTTATTTTGAAACTAAATTAGATTCAAGGTATTCTATAGAATACATTTACTCTCAATCATTTTTATTACAGTATGTTTCTTTAGTCAGATGTAAGGGTAAAGCTTCAGTTAAGGAATGCATGGATCCTATCACTTAAGACCTTTTGCATCAACTCTGCATCAGTCTGCTGGAGATAGCTGTGGCAATTATAACTTTCTGCCATAGGGTTATTTCTATTCATAAAAGCTTGTCAATTTTAAATTTACCACTTTTTAAATATCCAAGACAAAACAAATGAGCAACAATGTAAGGAGAGGATTCTGGGAAGACAGTGGAGTAGGAAGCACCAGACATCTGTCCCCCTAGCTAGATAACAATTACACCAGCAGAATTTGTCTGATTAAATATTTTGGAACTCAGTAACATCCGGGGAAGGCTCAGACAGTAAGCCGTGATTAATTTTGGTCAATTTTAGCTCTTAGCACAGTAGCCACTCATCCCCCACCCCAGCCATGTGGCAGGAAGCTAGTCTCAGTTTCCTTGAGCAGCTTGCACACAGCTTGTGGGAGCCAGGATAAGCAAAAAGGACCCTGTCTTTCAAATATTGGGGAGCTGTGCTCTGAATGCTGACTGCTGCTTCTGAGGTGCAAAAAGGTGGGCAGCCATTGCTGCTGCACCTCCCTCTCTTGTTGAAAGCCCCTCCCTCTTAGCTGAAGTGACTTCTTGGGGATTTAAAGGGCTGATACCCTTTTTTATGCCACTTTGACTTTTTTCCTGTTTCCTCTTTTGGGAGTCAGACATTCAAGACTAGGACATTCAAAAACAACTGCATATATGGGGAAAATCAGAAAGTGACTGTGCATGTCCAGGGAAAGGCTCAAAAAAGACCTGAGAAGACCTTAAGTTCATACTTAAGGCTGATGTTGGTACAAAAACTGTCTACAACAATCAACATCAAAAATCAAAACCAAAACCAATCAACAAAAACATTAAAAACAGCATACCCCAGGCAAGGAGGAAAATCTGATTTCCAGAGTTACTACATTATTAGATTTACATGTCTTTTGTTCAACAAAAAAAATCACAAGGCATACAGAGACAGGAAAATATGGCTCATTCAGGGAAAAAATAAATCAACAGAAACTGTCCTAGAAAAAGATTTGATGGAAGATATACTAGATAAAGACTTTAAAACAACTGTCTTAAAGATGCTCAAAAAACTAAAGGAAGATGTCAAAAAGTCAAGAAAATAATGTGTAAACAAAATGGAAGTATCAATAAAGAGAAAGAAAACCCAAAAAGGAAGCCAAAAGAAATTCTGGAGATGAAAAGTACAGTAACTGCAATGAGAAATTCACTGGAAGGATTCAAAGACAGATTTCAGCAGGCAGAAGAAAGAATCAGTGAACATGAAGATAGGACAGTGGAAATTATTGAGTCTAAGTAAAAGGAAGAAAAAAAGATCTAAGAAAAGCAAACAGAACCTAATGTACCTGTGGGACACCAGCAAGTACCAACCTACACAACATAAGAGTCCCAGAAGGAGAAGAGAAAGAGAAAAGGGCAGAGAAAATATCTGAAGAAATAATTAATGAAAACTTCAAGATGAAAGATATGAGTATGAATATCCAAGAAGCTCAAAGGATTCAAAGACCTACACTAAGACACATTATAATCAAACTTTGAAAAGAGAGAAGTGAATCGTCACATACAAGGGATCCTCAATTAGATTATCAACAGATTTCTCATCAGAAACTTTGGGGTCCGGAGACTGATATACTCAAAATGCTAAAAGAGAGAAACTATCAACCAATAATTATATCTGTGGCAAAAATGTCCTTCAAAAGTGAGGGAGAGGGCTTCCTTGGTGGCGCAGTGGTTGAGAGTCCGCCTGCTGATGCAGGGGACACGGGTTCGTGCCCCAGTCCGGGAAGATCCCACATGCCGCGGAGTGGCTGGGCCCGTGAGCCATGGCCGCTGAGCCTGCGCGTCCGGAGCCTGTGCTCTGCAACAGGAGAGGCCACAACGGTAAGAGGCCCGCCTACCACAGAAAAAAAAAAAAAAGTGAGGGAGAAATTAAGATATTCCCAGATAAACAAAAGCTTAGGGAGTCAGTGACCAACACCCCTGCCCTGCAAGAAATGCTCAAGGGAATCCTGCACAGTGAAATGAAAGGACAAGAGGCAGTAAACTGAAGCTGAATGGAGAAATAAATATTTCAATAAAGGTAAATACACGGGGAATTATAAAAACTTGTGTTACTCTAACAATGGTCTGTAACTACACTTTCTGTTTTCTACCTAATTTAAGAGACTAATACACTTAAAATACAAAAAAAATATTAGTTTAAAAGCCAGTAGTACTATAACTTTGACTTGTAGCTCCAAATCTAAGAGACTAGTGATTCAAAAGAATTATTAGTAACCCCAATATCAAAACCAGACAAGGACGCTACAAGAAAACAAATTACATGCCAATATCCTTGATTAACATAAATGCAAAAATCTTCAACAAAATATCAGCAAGCCAAATTCAACAATACATTAAAAGGATCATATACTATGGGATTTAGTCTAGGGATGCAAAGATGGTACAACACCTGCAAATCAATGTGATAATGTGTCATTAACAGAATGAAAGACAAAAATCTTATGATCATTTCAACAGATGCAGAAAAAGCATTTGACAAAATTCAGTGTTCATTTACAATAAAAGCTTACATCAAAGTGGGTATAGAGGGAACATACCACAATATAGGTCATATATCAGGTGTCCCCAAACCCCAGTTCCTGTTGGGAACCAGGCTGCACAGCAGGAGGTGAGCAGCGGGCGAGTAAGCAAAGTTTCATCTGCCGCTCCCCATCACCCCCCATCGCTCTCATTACCGCCTGAACCACCATCCCTCCGTCCATGGAAAAACTGTCTTCCCTGAAACCGGTCCTTGGTGCCTAAAAGGTTGCGGACCACTGCCATATATGACAAGCCTGAAGTTAACATCATACTCAATGGGGAAAAGCTGAAAGATTTTCCTCTAATAACAGGAACAAGAAAGGATGCCCATTCTCAACACTTTTATTCAACATAGTATTGGAAGTCATAGCCAGAGCCATTAGGCAAGAAAAGAAAATAAAAGACATTCAAACTGGAAGAGATGAAGTAAAACTGTCACTCTTTGCAGATGACATGATGTCATATATAGAAAACCCTGAAGACTCCACCAAAACTGGAGCTGTAAAGGAGCAAAGTTTTTGAATGTTACTGGAGTAAAGCTGGTATTTATTCAAATTAGAGTATTAAAACTTTAGGACAGTAAATGTAATCCCCATGGTAACCACAAAGAAAATAGCCATAGAATGGACAAAAAAAGGAAACAAGAAAGGAATTTAAACATTTCAGTACAAAAAAAATCAACTTAACACAAGAGAGAATACTAATGCAGGAATGAGCTACAAAGAAGCTATAAGGCTTCCAATTATATAAGATACATAAGTACTTGGCATGTAATATACAACATGAGAAATATTAACACTGCTGTATGTTTTATAAGAATATTTTTAACAGAATAAATCCTGAGTTCTTATCACAAGGAAAAAATTACTTTTCTTTTATTTTGTACCTATATGAGATGATGGATGTTCACTAAACTTACTGTGGTAATCATGATGTATATAAGTCAAACCATTATGCTGTATACCTTAAACTTATACAGTGCTATATGTCAATTACATCTCAATAACACTAGAAGAAAAAAGCTATAAGGCATATAGAAAACAACACAATGACAGAAATCCCTACTTATCAGTAATTACTTTACATGTAAATGGACTGAACTCTCCAATCAAAAGACAGAGACTGGCAGAATGGATAAAAACACATGATCCAACCATATGTTATCTACAAGAGACTTGAGATCCAAAGACACAAACAGGTTAGAAGTAAAAGGATAGAAAAAGATATTCCATTCTTATAGTAAGCAAAAGAGAGCAGAGGTGGCTATTCTAATATCAGACATAACAGACTTTAAATCAAAAAAGGTTTCAAGAGACAAAGATGGTCATCATATATTATCAAAATTTCTATACAGCAAGAAGATATTACAATTACAAATATTTATGTGTCTAATGACAGACCATCAAAATATGTGAAAGACAAATGGACAGGACTGAAGGGAGAAACAGACCATTCAATAGGAGTTGGAGAGAGTTCAATGCCCCACACAAAACAACAGAAAGAACAACCAGAGAGAAGATAAGTGAGGAAATACAGGACTTAAAAAACAACAAACCAAATAGATCCATCAACATATACAGAATATTCTACCCAACAACAACAGAAAGCCCACTCTTCTCAAGTGTACATGTGACATTTCCCTGAATAGACCATGCGTTAGGCCACAAATTAAGTCACAACACATTTTAAAAGACAGATATCATACAATGTATCTTTTCTGACCATAATGGGACAAAGTTAGAAATCAATAACATTAAGAAAATTGGAAAATTCACAAAATTGTGGGATGAAATAACACATGTTTAAGCAGTCAATGGATCAAAGAAAAATTGTCAAGGCAAATTAGAAAATGTTGATACTTAGAGATGAATGAAAATAAACCACAACAAACCAAAACTTATGGGATGCAGCAAAGTGGAGCTAAGGAATAAGCTGATAGTTATAAACACATTAAAAAACAAAAAAGATCTCAAATCCAAAACCTAACTTTACAACTTAAGGAAATAGAAAAAGAGTTTTGAAAAAATCCAAAGCTAGCAGAAGGAAGGAAATAATAAAGGTTGGAGCAGAGTTAAATGAACTAGAGAACAGAAAAACAAAAAAGTAAATGAAACCAAAAAATGGTTCTTTGAAATGATCAACAAATACACACACACTCACACATACACAGACACATATACATACACACACACACACACACACACACACACACACAATGGAATATTATGCAGCCATTAAAAAAACAATGAAATACTGCCATATGCAGCAACCTGGATGAGCCTAGAGAATATTGTGCAGAGTAAAACAAGTCAGAAAAGACAAATACTGTACGATATCACTTACATGTGGAATCTAAAAAAATAATACAAATGAGTGTATATGCAAAATAGAAACAGACTTACAAATATAGAAAATAAACTTGTGGTTACCAAAGGGGAGAGAGAAGGTGCAGGAACAAATTAGGGGTATGGGATTAATAGATACAAGCAACAGTATACAAAATAGATAAGCAACAAGGATATACTGTACAGCTCAGGGAATTATACCCATTATCTTGTAATAACCTATAATGGAATATAATCTGCAAAAATAATGAATCACTGTGCTAGACACATGAAACTAACACAATATCATAAATCAACTATACTTCAGTAAAAAATATATATATGTAAGGAAATGCTAAAGATCACACAAAAAACTGCTAGAAATAACAAATGAATTCAGCAAAGTAGCAGGATACAAAGTCAACACACAAAACTCAATTGTAACCTTATACACAATGAACACTGTGAAAAGGAAATTACAAAAACAATTCCATTTACAATAGCATCAAACAGAATAAAATACTTAGGAATAAATTTACCAAGGATGTGAAAGACTTAAACAATGAAAACTACAAAACATTGGTGAAAGAAATTAAAGAAGACATAAATAAATGAAAACATACCAAATGTTCATGGATCGGAAGGCTTAATATTGTTAAAATGTGACTACTACCCAAAATAACCTAC
Source organism: Platanista minor (assembly GCA_004363435.1). Classification (NCBI taxonomy): domain Eukaryota; kingdom Metazoa; phylum Chordata; class Mammalia; order Artiodactyla; family Platanistidae; genus Platanista; species Platanista minor. Next base: position 10,089 of record RJWK010039485.1, on the reverse strand, counting down.
AGATTTGATGCAATACTTATCAAAATTTCAATGGCATTTTTCACAGAAATAGAAAAATCCATCCTAAAATTCATACGGAATCTTAAGAGACCCCTAACAGCCTAAACAAACTCAAAAAAAAAAAGAAGAAAAATAGAAGACTCACACTTAACTTACTGCAAGGCTACAGTAATCAAAACAGTGTGCTATTAGCATAAAGACAGGCATACAGGCCAATAGAATAGAACACAGAGCTAGAAATGAACCCTAGCATATATGCTCAAATGGTTTTTTGACAAGGATGCCAACACCATTCAATGGGAAATGGACAGTCTTTTCAACAAACGGTACTGGGAAAACTGTATATCTACATGCAAAAGAATGAAGTTGGCCCCTTACTTAGCACCATATATAAAAATTAACTCAAAATGGATCAAGGATCTAAAACAATAAAACTTGTGGAAGAAAACAAAGGACAAAAGCTTCATGACATTGGATTTGGCAATGAGTTCTTGGATATGACACCAGAGACACAGGCATCAAAAGAATAACAGACAAATTGGACTTAATGAAAATTAAAAAATTTTGTGCACCAAAATACGCTATCAACAGAGTAAAAAGACACCCAGAGTGGGAGAACATATTTGTAAATCATGTATTTGATAAGGAGTTAATAACCAGAATATATAGAGAACTCCTAAAACTCAACAACAACAAAAAACAACCAACCTGATTCAAAAAGAGCAAAGGATTTGAATAGACATTTCTCCGAAGAAGACATACAAATGGCCAATAAGCACATAAATGATGCTCAACATCACTAATCATTAGGGTAATGGAAATCAACACTGCAATGAGACATCACCTCATACCCATTGGAATGCCTAATATCAAAAAAAAACAAACCAGAAAATAATAAGTGCTGGTCAGGATGTAGAGAAATTGGAACACTTGTGCATTGTTGTTGGGAATGTAAACTGGTATAGCCACTATGCGAAACAGTATGGTGGTTCCTCAAAAAATTAAAAATAGAATTACCGCATGATGCACCAATTCCACTTCTGGGTATATACCGCAAAGAATTAAAAGCAGGGTTTAGAAGAATATTTGTACACCAATGTTCATAGCAGCATTATTCACGATGGCTAAAACGTGGAAGCAACCCAAATGTCCATGGATGGATGAACAGATAAGCAACATGTGATACAGTGGACCCTTGAACAATCAAAGGGGTTAGAGACAGGGATCCCTGTGTAGTTCAAAATCTGCATGTAGCTTTAGAGTCGGCCCTCCAAACCCATGGTTCTGCATTTGTGGATTCAACGAACCTCATATGGTGTAATACCATAGCATTTATTGGAAAAAAAATAGAAATCCAGGTACTGTATAAAGGGATCTGCAGAGTTCAAACCCAGGCTGTTCAAGTTTCAACTGTATATATATACAATGAAATATTATTCAGCCTTAAAATAGAAGGAAATTCTACTATATGCTACAACATAGTTGAACCTTGAGGATATTAAGTAAAATAAGCCAATCATAAAAAGACAAATACTGTATGATTCCACTTACATGAAGTACTTAATAAGATGGTCAAAATCATAAAGACAGAAAGTATAATGGTGGTTGCTAAGGGCTGGGGGGGAGGGTGGGAGTTAGTGTTTAATGGGTATAGAGTTTCACTTTCACAAGATGAAAAGAGTTATGGGGATGGATGTTTGCACAACAATGTGAATGTTTTTAAGACCTCTGAACTGTACACTTAACAATGGTTATGGCAGTAAAATTTATGTCATGTATATTTTAGCACAATAAAAATACAGTAAAAAAAAAAAAAAAGGAAAGTAAGGAATGCTTCTTCCTCTGTACTGCATATAAGGCAATTGAGGACACTGACATCTGGTTATCATGACTCTTCAGTGATGACTGCTTAATGAAAGGCAGATAAAATGATGAGGCAAGATACACTTGTAATAATCATATTCACATTAACAACATATTAAAGCTATACATTATATCCATTGCAGCACTTAACAAAAGTAACATTAATGTTTACTCTTCAATAGAACTAGTCTGTTCACCTTATTATATGCTGAAGTCAGGATTTAGATTAAAAGCCAACTTTAAAAAGATTACTTTTAAAAATTAGCCATATTTTAACTTCTCCTGTTAAATAATATTTGAAGATTATGTGTAATGGCTGATTTTACTTACCTACATGTTCTTAAGATGCTTTCATAAACATCTTGCCGAAAGTCTGCTGTGCTATTTTCTAAATTTTCAGTGTTATGAAAATTTCGGTGTGACCTTGAATGTGTCTCATACTCACTCATGGGTCATGTGTCATGCATGTCAGTTGGGACAATGGCTGAAGATCATTCTGGTCTAGTTCTAGTCTAAGCATTCTCAGTGAGGGTTATATTGCCCCCAGTGGGGTATATTGGTTCTTGCGGGATGGGTAAAAAAAACTACTCTTTTTATATATAAAGCACAGATATTTACAGTACACACACAGAAATATAGTATATCTATGGTGTTAAAATTTAATTGGGGAGGGTATGCGATTAGGAAAAAAATTCTAAAAAGGATCCTTATGGGAATGATAATGAAAGAAAGGTTGAGAAACACTGCTCTGGCCCTTCCATTCTTACTGTGAATGTTGAATGCTGGCTCCTAATATAGGTCCACCCGCAGGTGAATGAACAGTGCAAAGAAGCTGGGGCTCTTGGAGCAAGGGGCTAGATGGAAGCATCAAGGAAGTGTTTGGGATTCTGAATTAGAAAAATGAAGGTTCAAGTCCTGGATCCACTATTTATATAGTGTAGCTTTCAGAAAGTTGCTTAACTGAACCCTGGTTACTTCATTTATACAACAGACATTGCTAATATTAGATGCTGTAGAGATCTTATGAGAATGCAAAAAGTTATGTGAAAAATGCTTTGCAAAACTATGGGGCCAGAAAATGATCAGGGGTTACGAGGGGCTTGGAACAAGGGAAAAGCTGACTAAAAGGGACATGAGGGAACTGTTGGGAATGAAGGAAATGGTCTACAATCTAAGTTGCAGGGGTGGTAATATGACAGTATGACTGCTGAAACTCAGAACACTATACTACAATGGATGTGTTTTACACTATGTAAATTGTACATCAGTAACCCAACTTTAAAAAAAAAGTGCCTTGCAAACTATAAATAATCACGCCAGTGCTTTCTATCATGAAGAGTAAGATTCTACCTTTCAAAGTAACACTGTTGGCCTACACTGAACTTGCAATTGCCTAAAATTCTCTAGCCTTTTCTTAGGAATTGCTATTAAACTAGGTCTTTCTAGTTCTGAACTCTCTTGAGAATCAATGTTCAAGACTAAACATTTATTTACTGTAAATATCAATCTGCTAAGTCTCCATCCATTTTTTCCATCTATGATAAAAAGAAACAACTAACATTTTCGTAGTGGTCTTCAGATCTTTTATTTCCAACCTTGCTATTTGACATATTAGTTATCCTTCTCAGCTTTGTTTCATTCACTACTTTCATATGCATAAAGTCTTCTATATCTTAATCTAAGTCATTAACAAAAGCCTTAAGTAGGTAGAGAGTGATGAGATACTTCAACTGCAAATTCTTTTCGGACTGTCATCGTTTGATTAATCAATACCCTTAGAATACACTTGTTCACCGAGGCCTGAATGTACCTAATTTCATTATCTGTAGATCACATTGCCCAATCTTGTCCACATACATTATGTGCAAATAGTACATCCTCAACTAATTATTTTGCAATAAAAAATGCTGACGTGATGAAACATTCCCCCTTATTTAGTTCTTAGGAAAAAATATCTATTACTGAAAGCAATCACTGGAGGTCAGGTTTAATAACCATTTTAAAAGGTGTAAAAACTTCCATATGTATTCTGTTCTATTAATGAATCTACTGTGATTGACCTATATTTATACATTATAAATATTAGTACAAATGAAGAGTTGGAAGATTGTTTTAAAAAATAACATTCAATAATAAATCCTGGTGGTCCTTCAAGACGGTGGAGGAGTAAGACGTGGAGATCACCTTCCTCCCCACAAATACATTGGAAATACATCTACATGTGGAACATATCCTACAGAACACCTACTGAACACTGGCAGAAGACCTCAGACTTCCCAAAAGCCTCAGGAGCAGCAGATTAAATCTCCACAATCATCTTGATGTACTCTGCAGCTCTGGAATACCTGAATATACAAAGAATCATCCCAAAATTGAGGCGGTGGACTTTGGGAGCAACTATAGACTTGGGGTTTCCTTTCTGCATCTAACTTGTTTCTGGTTTTAAGTCTCTGTTAGTTTAGTATTTAGAGTTTATTATCATTGGTAGATTTGTTTATTGATTTGGTTGTTCTCTTCCTTTTCCTTTTTTTAAATTAATATATATATATATTTTTTTCCTTTTTCTCTTTTTGTGTGTATGTGTATGCTTCTTTGTGTGATTTTATCTGTATAGCGTTGCTTTTACAATTTGTCTTAGGGTTCTGTCTGTCCGTTGTTTTTTTTTTTCTTTTTTCTTTTAGTATAGTTGGTAGCTCTTGTTATCATTGGTGGATATGCTTTCTGCTTTGGCTGCTCTCTTCTTTCTTTCATTTTTAAAAAATTATTTATTTATTTATTTATGGCTGTGTTGGGTCTTCGTTTGTGTGTGTGGGCTTTCTCTAGTTGCGGGGAGTGTGGGCTACTCTTCATCGCAGTGCACGGGCCTCTCACTGCTGTGGCCTCTCTTGTTGCAGAGCACAGGCTCCAGATGCCCAGGCTCAGCAGCTGTCGCTCATGAGCCTAGCTGCTGCGCGGCATGTGGGATCTTCCCAGACCAGGGCTCGAACCCTTGCCCCCTGCATTAGCAGGCAGATTCTCAAACACTGCGCCACCAGGGAAACCCCTTATTATTTTCATTACTTTTAAATTAAAAAAAAATTTATTTTAATAACTTTATTTTATTTCTTTCTTTTTCCTTTCTTTTTTTCTCCATTTTCTTCTGAGCCATGTGTCAGACAGGGTCTTGGTGCTCCGGCCGGGTTTCAGGCCTGTGCCTCTGAGGTGGGAGAGCTGAGTACAGGACATTGGACAACCAGAGACCTCCTGGCTCCACGCAATATCAAACGGTGAAAGCGCTCCCAGAGATCTCCATCTCAACATTAAGACCCAGCTCCACTCAACGACCAGCAAGCTACAGTGCTGGACACCCTATGCCAAACAACTAGCAGGACAGGAACACAACCCCAACCATTAGCAGAGAGGCTGCCTAAAATCATAAGGTCACACACACCCCAAAACACACCAGCAGATGTGGTCCTGCCCAACAGAAAGACAGATCCAGCCTCATCCACGAGAACACAGGCACCAGTCCCCTCCACGAGGAAGCCTACACAAGCCACTGAACCAACCTTAGTCACTAGGGGCAGACACCAAAAACAATGGGAAATATGAATCTGCAGCCTGCGAAAAGGAGACCCCAAACACAGTAAGTTAAGCAAAATGAGAACACAGAGAAACACATAGCTGATGAAAGAGCAAGGCAAAAACCCGCCAGACTAAACAAATGAAGAAGAAACAGGCAGTCTACCTGAAAAAGAATTCAGAGTAATGATAGTAGAGATGTTCCAAAATCTTGGAAACAGAATGGAAGATGTACAAGAAACATTTAACAAGGACCTAGAAGAACTAAAGAGCAAACAGTGATGAACTGCACAATAAATGAAATTTAAAATTCTCTATAATGAATCAATAGCAGAATAACTGAGGCAGAAGAACAGATAAGTGACCTCGAAGATAAAATAGTGGAAATAATTACCGCAGAGAAGAATAAAGAAAAAAGAACGAAAAGAACTGAGGACAATCTCAGAGACCTCTAGGACAACATTAAACGCACCGACATTCGAATTATAGGGGTCCCAGAAGAAGAAGAGAAAAAGAAAGGGACTGAGAAAATATCTGAAATTATAGGGGTGGGATAGGGAGGGTGGGAGGGAGGGAGACACAAGAGGGAAGCAATATGGGAATACAGGTATATGTTTAACTGATTCACTTTGTTATAAAGCAGAAACTAACACACCATTGTAAAGCAATTATACTCCAATAAAAATGTTAAAAAAAAAATTATAGTTGAAAACTACTCTAATATGGGAAACAAAATAGTCAAAATAGTTGGTCAAGTCCAGGAAGCACAGAGAGTCCCATACAGGATAAATCCAAGGAGAAACACCCCAAGACACATATTAATGAAACTATCAAAAACTCAATACAAAGAAAAAATATTAAAAGCAGCAAGAGAAAAGCAACAAATAACATACAAGGGAATCCCCATAAAGTTAACAGCTGACACTTCAGCAGAAACTCTGCAAGCCAGAAGGGAGTGGCAGGACATATTTAAAGTGATGAAAGGGAAAAACCTACAACCAAGATTACTCTACCCAGCAAGGATCTCATTCAGATTTGACGGAGAAATTTAAACCTTTATAGACAAGCAAAAGTTAACAGAATTCAGCACCAGCAAACTAGCTTTATAACAAATGCTAAAGGAACTTCTCTAGGTAGGAAACACAAGAAAAGGAAAAGACCTACAATAACAAATGCAAAACAATTAAGAAAATGGTAATAGGAAATACATATCGATAACTACCTTAAATGTAAATGGATTAAATACTCTAACCAAAAGACACAGACTGGCTGAATGGATACAAAAACAAGACCAGTAAATGTGTTGTCTACAAGAAACCCACTTCACACATAGGGACACACACAGTCTGAAAGTGAGGGGATGGAAAAAGATATCTCATGCAAATGGAAATCAAAAGAAAGCTGGAGTAGCAATTCTCGTATCAGAAAAAATGGACTTTAAAATAAAGACTATTACAAGAGACAAGGACACTACATAAATGATCAAGGGATCAATCCAAGAAGAATATATAACAATGTGAAGTTTTATACACCCAACATAGGAGCACTTCAATACATAAGGTAAATGCTAACAGCTATAAAAGGGGAAATCGACAGTAACACAATCATAGTAGGGGATTTAAACACCCCACTTTCACCAACGGACAGATCATCCAAAATGAAAATAAAAAAAGGAAACACAAGCTTTAAGTGATACATTAAACAAGATGGACTTAATTGATATTTATAGGACATTCCATCCAAAAACAACAGAATACACTTTCTTCTCAAGTGTTCATGGAACATTCTCCAGGACAGATCATATCTTGGGTCACAAATCAAACCTTGGTAAATTTAATAAAATTGAGATAATATCAAGTATCTTTTCTGACCACAATGCTATGAGACTAGATATCAATTACAGGGAAAAATCTGTAAAAAATATAAACACGTGGGGACTAAACAATACACTCCTTAATAACCAAGAGATCACTGAAGAAATCAAAGAGGAAATCAAAAAATACCTAGAAACAAATGACAATGAAAACACAATGACCCAAAACCTATGGGATGCAGCAAGAGCAGCTCTAAGTGGGAAGTTTATAGCAATACAATCCTACATCGAGAAACAAGAAACATCTCAAATAAAATCCTAAACTTACACCTAAAGCAATTAGAGAAAGAAGAACAAAAAAACCCCAAAGGTAGCAGAAGGAAAGAAATCATAAAGATCAGATCAGAAATAAATGAAAAAGAAATGAAGGAAACAATAGCAAAGATCAATAAAACTAAAAGCTAGTTCTTTGAGAAGATAAACAAAAGTGATAAACCATTAAGAAGAAAAAGGGAGAAGTAAAAGAAAAAAAGGGAGACGATTCAAATCAATAGAATTAGAAATGAAAAAGGAGAAGTAACAACTGACCCTGCAGAAATACAAAGGATCACGAGAGATTACTACAATCAACTCTATGCCAATAAAATGGACAACCGGAAAGAAAAGGACAAATCCTTAGAAAAGCACAACCTTCCGAGACAGAACCAAGAAGAAATAGAAAATATAAACAGACCAATCACAAGCACTGAAATTGAGACTGTGATTAAATATCTTCCAACAAACAAAAGCCCAGGACCAGATGGCTTCACAGGCGAATTCTATCAAACATTTAGAGAAGAGTTAACATCTATCCTTCTCAAACTCTTCCAAAATAGAGCAGAGGGAGGAACACTGCCAAACTCATTCTACGAGGCCACCATCACCCTGATACCAAAACCAGACAAAGATGTCACAAAGAAAGAAAACTACAGGCCAATATCACTGATGAACATAGATGCAAAATCCTCAACAAACTACTAGCAAACTGAATCCAACAGCACATTAAAAGGATCATACACCATGATCAACGGGGGTTTATCCCAGGACTGCAAGGATTCTTCAAAATACACACATCAATCAATGTGATCAACCATATTAACAAATTGAAGGATAAAATCCATATGAAAATCTCAATAGATGCAGAAAAAGCTTTCAACAAAATTCAACACCCATTTATGATAAAGACTCTCCAGAAGGTAGGCATAGAGGGAACATACCTCAACATAATAAAGACCATATATGACAAACCCACAGCCACTTTCGTTCTCAGTGGTGAAAAAAACTGAAAGCATTTCCACTAAGATGAGGAACAAGGCAAAGTTGCCCACTCTCACCACTACTATTCAACATAGTTTTGGAAGTTTTAGCCACAGCAATCAGAGAAGAAAATGATATAAACGGAATCCAAGTCGGAAAAGAAGAAGTAAAGCTGTCACTGTTTCCAGGTGACATGATACTATACATAGAGAATCCTAAAGATGCCACCAAAAAACTACTAGAGCTAATCAATGAATTTGGTAAAGTTGCAGGATACAACATTAATGCACAGAAATCTCTTGCATTCCTATACACTAATGATGAAAAATCTGAAAGAGAAATTAAGGAAACACTCCCATTTACCACTGCAACAAAAAGAATAAAATACCTAGGAACAAACTTACCTAAGGAGACAAAAGACCTGTATGTAGAAAACTATAAGACACTGATGAAAGAAATTAAAGATGATACAAACAGATGGAGCGATATACCGTGTTCTTGGACTGGAAGAATCAACATTGTGAAAGTGACTATATGACCCAAAGCAATCTACAGATTGAATGCAATCCCTATCAAACTACCAGTGGCATTTTCCTCATAACTAGAAAATTTTTTTCACAATTTGAATGGAAATACAAAAGAGCCCGAAGAGCCAAAGCAACCTTGAGAAAGAAAAAAGGAGCTGGAGGAATTAGGCTCCCAGACTTCAGACTATATACTACAAAGCTACAGTAATCAAGACAGTATAGTGCTGGCACAAAAACAGAAATATACATCAATGGAACAGGAGAGAAAGCCCAGAGATAAACCCACGAACATATGGTCACCTTATTTTTGATAAAGGAGGCAAGAATATACAATGGAGAAAAGACGGCCCCTTCAATAAGTGGTGCTGGGAAAACTGGACAGCTACATGGAAAAGAAGGAAATTAGAACACTCCCTAACACCATACACAAAAATAAACTCAAAACTGATTAAAGACCTAAATGTAAGGCCAGACACTCTCAAACTCTTAGAGGAAAACATAGGCAGAACACTATGACATACATCAGAGCAAGATCCTTTTTGACCCACCTCCTAGAGTAATGGAAATAAAAATAAAAATAAACAAATGGGACCTAATGAAACTTAAAAGCTTTTGCACAGCAAAGGAAAACAGACTGGGAGAAAATATTTGCAAATGAAGGAACTGACAAAGGATTAATCTCCAAAATTTACAAGCAGATCATGCAGCTCAGTATCAAAAAAACAAACAACCCAATCCAAAAATGAGCAGAAGACTAAATAGACATTTCTTCAAAGAAGGTTTACAGATTGCCAACAAACACATGAAAGGATGCTCAACATCACTAATCATTAGAGAAAGGCAAATCAAAACTACAATGAGGGGCTTCCCTGGTGGCGCAGTGGTTGAGAGTCTGCCTGCCGATGCAGGGGACACGGGTTCGTGTCCCGGTCCGGGAGGATCCCACATGCTGCGGAGCGGCTGGGCCCGTGAGCCATGGCCGCTGAGCCTGCGCGTCTGGAGCCTGTGCTCCGCAACGGGAGAGGCCCG
>RJWK010039484.1:0-20367 GCA_004363435.1 Platanista minor | reverse complement strand
AAAAAAAGGGTCACTGCAGGCTCATCCTGTTCTTAGAATAGACATAAAATGTTTGAAGTCAGTTAGAGGGGAGTAGGTTGTCATTGGATTGAGAGAAACCTCAACTTGCTGTTGGCTCAGAGCCTGGGTGACATCAGCAATCTGCATCACCACTTGGGGGACTGAGATGAGAATCCAAGGGATCTAACTGGGAGGACAGTATCACCTGCCCTCCTCCTCAGCTAGCCCTTCCACTTGGAAGGCCTGACACCCTCATCTTAGATTTTCTTTACAAATGTCATTGCAGCTAGGTTTAGAAACAGGAAATTTGCTACTGAAATGAGTCAATGAACCCACTGTCCTGCCTCCAATAATATAACACATCTGTATCATTTTTCAATATACAGATTGGTCATCAGAATGGAGGGAAAGCCACTTCTGAAAGAAAACTCAAATGCCAGATGGTAAACTGACTCTTTGGATTCTACCTATGAAAGCAGTTAACTCACTTATTGAGCATTCTTTACTGCTACATGAATAATTTGTATATCTCACAGCAGCCAATACCTGGAAGATATTTATAAGCTTCTTTTAAATATGATAAACTGGGGTTCACTTGCCATTCTTTTTCTCAACTAGGCTATAAGATCTGTGAAAACAGGAGCACCATCTTTTTATGTCTGTATCTCCAGGGCCTAACATATATCCAACCCAAAATAAAGACTTGATTAAAATTTGTGGAGTAGTTTAATAAATATGAATAATTGAATAAATAATATAAGTGAAAGTGTTAGGTTTAAGCCCAGGCTCATATATCTCTAAAGATCACCATCTTTCTATACCGTCAAGGAATTTGTTCTAAAAACCATTAACTATAATAACACAATTACTATGATTTCCTATCTCATTAGTGTATCATCGTTTCACTCTTTATATTAAAAATAATAAAATAATGTTAATTGCATGATTTCTATTATTTCTAGATTGGAAAAACATGTGTAGGAAGTTGTTGAAAGAAAGCAATAGCATTTTAACATACATTCCTAGTCACCATTTATTTGATACCCTCTTGCCTTGGGCTTGGAGTTTAAAATATTCAGAATTCCATTGGCTATTAAATATTCCAGTTTGGATATTACCAGGTCAAAATTTCTGGACCACCCTATGAAAGACAGACTTTTTTCATTAAGAAGCAAACAATCAAACAGGCTTCAGTGACTTTTTGGAACTCAGAGGATGTGTAAAGGAGGGGGACCTTCCTTCCACAAGAAAGTCAATGCCCACTAGAGATGCCCAGACCTTTCCCTCTTCATTCAGCTTTTCCTGCCAATCTTACACTCAAATGCTTCAAAGCTACAAGATGATTCAGAGCTCTCATGGGCCATTTGAGGGTTTTATTGAGCTGGGTTGTTATTTTTTTATTTTTAGTAATCTTATTAACTTAATAGCACTCTGGTCATAGCGAGTCTATGATTTGACCTCAGAAGACCACTGTTGATGTCTTATCTCTGCCACTAGCACAGCCTGACCTTGGACAAATCACTTAACCCCTCTGAGCTCCAGTTTCCAGCACACAAAATACCTTTTTTTATATGAAAATATTTGTAAGCAGAAAACATTGCACAACAGTAGGTTACTTCTCCGCCTATTTCTCTCCTCTCATTTAGTTGTCTTACACATCATATTCCATCCTAGAGTAAAGAAATTGCACAAAATGATCTCTTTCACAAGAGTTATCCTTCAATACCAACAACCTCATCATCCTCTTCAGCTTTTAGCCCTTAGATATATAACTCATATAACCATATTTGACAGGAAGCAAGCCTTTCCACTTCTTTTCTACCTAAACATATGTGTTTTAGCTGGAGTCCCAGTACAGCTTTATCTAGCTGGGTAGCCATGACTTATCTCCTTATGACAACCTTCCCCTCACTCCCAGCATCCTCCCAGCCATGGCCACTGTGGAAGAGCCTCCTCCCCAAATTACTTCTCAGAAGATGGAATTACATGGACTCATAGTAGCCTCTCTTCTAAACTCATCTTCATGTCCCCTTCTACTAACTCTTCCCAATTTTAGTGCTAAGATATAAAAATTAGATTAATGTAAATGATTTGGGAGTCCTGAAGAAATGTAGGCAAATTTCTCTATCATCTTAAGCCTCCTTCTATTCTGTCCAATGGTAATAATAATGGTATTTGATTGTAGGCTTGTTAGCAAATTAAATGAGATGGAGCATGTGAGGTGTAACACATAGTAAGTATACTATACAGTTGTTAATATTATTAAAGGAAAAACTCTTTTGCTGGTACATGTGAAATCAGGATTTACTTTTGACATCTGATTATTGTCTATGTTTCCCATCATTTTCACCCTTTGTTGCCCCCTAAAGCCACCTCAGTCTGTTTGCTCTTTTTTTAACTTTGATTAAGAATAAGTATGATTTTGCTTTACTTCCGGTGCATAAAGTTCCAAGACAACTTAATATAACAACATGAACATTGAACTAAAAGTTATGAGAAGCTGCTTTTACTGTTTATGTACTCCTTTAAATCAAAAGAATAAGATGTAAACCATTTTTTTTTATGTCATCTCCTGTGCTTCAGGCTCCTTGGTGGCTTAGAAAACATGAAAGAGGCTGATTTACAATCACTTTGGGCAAATTGCCTGTGGAATTCTGAGGACAGGAAATGAAAAAAAGTGCAGCACACACCCCCGGACATTCCACACAACATGTAGAATAAACAAACAGGCCCCAAAAAGGAAACCAAAAGCTCTTGGTCTTACATTGAGGAGCACCATGAATGCCCTTTGGGAAAGCATATATTAAAGATGATGATGTTCTGGGAAAACCCTTCAAGAGGGGTGAAGTTAACCCTGATTAAAGAAAATCCTTTCCCCCTTATGTCTAAAGTATGGTGAGTAGTTTTAATTTAGGTAAATTCTGTTACCTGCATCAACATTATGAGAGAGGAGTACCATATTACAGACCTGTACTTCTCAGACCTTAACAGGAGTCTGGTTTTCTGGGGAACTTGTTGCAATGTAGATACTGATTCAGGAAATCTGGGGAGCACCTGAGATTCTGGATCCCTCACAAGCTCCCAAGTGATGCAGTTGCTGCTGGTCTGCAGGCCACAGTTGGTTTTCAGGCACCTTCTTCAAAAAAATCATTGGTGGTGGTTTCCTGCTCTTTGTCTATAATACAGTGGTTTTCAACTCTGGGTGATTTTAGCCCTAGGGTAAATTGGCAGTGTCTGGAGACATTTTTGATCTTCACAACTCAGGGGGGCTGCTAACATCACATGGCTAGGGCTACAGATGTTGTCAAACACCCTACGATGCATGGGGTAGCCCCTCATAACAAAGAATTTCCTGACCCAAAATGTCAATAGTGCCAAAGTTGAGAAATCCTGCTGTAGAAATGCTGTTTTGTGTTTCTCTCATATCAAAAATAATCTGTTGAAAGTGTTCAAAAAAAACTGTGAGGAAAGAGTAGGAACATGTACTATTTAGTTTGGAGTAGAAGGTGAACAGTGTTTAAAACTGTCTTCAAATATATGAAAGGCCATTATGCAGAAGATGGTAACCAGCTGTTCTCCATCATCCTTGAAGAATGAATAGGAAATGTACATAAACGGACTTGTGCTACCCATCCATTCTTTTTCTGCATCTTCCACGCCAGTCAGGCAAATCTCTCTATGATCTTTCAACCATATTTGTCCCGTTCTGTATCTTATTACTTGCAGAGACCCTCCCAAATCCTTGGGACATATTTTCCTCTCACTGCCGACTTGTATCTCTCCCTCTCCTTAAAAATCTAACTTAAAACTTCCAGCTCCATAAAGTCTTCCTTAACTAAGATGAAATAGTTTCCAGTTCGCTTCTATCTACCACTGGCCCACTTTCTCCTTCAGTGTATTATCTTTCATTCTATGAATATGTTATTTCTCATCTATGTACAAGGAGCTGTGCTAGATTTTGAGGAAGGATAAGGAAGATGAGTAAGAGAGTCCCTGCCTTTAAGAATTTTCCAATCTAGGGGAAAAAAAATCTCACACAGGTAACTACAACATAGATAGTATTTAATAATTATTTCTCTGAGGGATTTTTTTAAAAAATAAAAGAAGAGGGCTTAGTAGTTAAAAGATTATTTCCAGGTGGGGAGATCAAAGGAAGACTTTATAAGTAGGTATACAGAAGTATCTTTTTATGAAGAATAATTTTCCCTAAGTTATGTACAATTTTGTGCATCAAATAAGCATTTAATATTGTTATCAAAGTTTGAAGGTTATTAATTAGAGCATGGAATGAACTGGAGTCTGAATTTAGACTGTACTTATGGCAGAGTTTACAGTGAATAAGGAAAGAAATTTTTTCTGTTTACATGTAGCTGTATATCATGGTCTTAACAGAGGAGAGTGAATTTAATCGCCTCTGAATATGCCTTATGAGGCTGTGTGATTTTATAAGGGTATACTCTTTGGGAAGAATTTTTAGTTACATCTAGGTGGAGAATACTTTGGAACTTCACAAGTATGCTTTAAAAACCAGTACCAGAGATGGAATTTGACACCATCCATTTGAGAGAATTTGGCACCATCCAGAACCCTTTCAGGAGAGAGTCTCACCTATAAAAGATTTCCATTACCTGAACTACAAAGAAATTGAAGAGATTTAACCCTCAATGAATATGTAGTGTGTACCAGACATTGAGTAAACTCTTTAGATATATCATCTAATTTAGTCTCAACAGATTAGCCTCTCAACCTGTGAGGCTATCACCACCAACAACACTAGAAGGAGACGTCAGTGTTAAGTATAACCTTCCACCCACTGCTTGATTCAGAGAGGGAAGCAGAGCAAATCTCAAGCCTGCATAAGCCAGCTCTGGGTGGAAACAGTCAGCTTGCCTTCCCTTTAGTAGCAGCAAGGAGAAAGCTACCTCTCTCAAGGCTTAAATGGTGATGCTTGTATCCTCTGTTGTCAAAACAGGAAAATGAAGCTGTTTACATTTCATAGTGGCCATGGTTTGCTGTAGGGATCACTACTGGAAAATTATCTGTGACTGCATTAGTCATGTGTGAGCATGAGTTTCTGCCAGCTCCTTCCCACACATTCTGAAATCTTTAGTTCTGGGAAGGGTACAGATACTGAATTACTATGGGATTTTGTTTGAATGTTAATACTTATGTTCTTTAAAGTCATTATGTTGATTTCCAGTCAGTAATACAGTTAACATTGGAGACCTTTCTTGTTCCCATTCTTTGAGCGTCATTGCTCTTTTTAATAAGCGCTCAGCTTTGAATGGTAACCTCAGGAATGCCTTCATAATTCAAAACATAGTTGGAATCTTAGTTAACTCTATTTAACTGGACTTTGTTTTCCCTTTTAAATTTCTAGGCTTCTGCGTATCATTCAATGTTGATGTGAAAAACTCATTGACTTTCAGCGGCCCAGTGGAGGACATGTTTGGATATACTGTTCAACAATATGAAAATGAAGAAGGAAAATGGTAAGTTAATGGGTTTTGTTGTTGTTTAGTTTTCTTAGAAGGTACTAGAAAATATTATTTGGTTACAGCTCGTTTTATGAATGAGACTTAGAATGAATCGTTTATGGTAAGAAATGCAGACTAATCATTTGGTAATGGAAACTGAAAAAGTGAAAAAGGAAAAATTCCTTGGCAATATTAAAAGACATGTTTAGTGATTCTGTTGAAACCTGGGTTGACCTCAAGGAAGATCCTTATCCAAAATAGTCATTGTTTTGTAATAATGTTATTCTGGCAAGAGTTCTTTAATTGTTCTCATTTTAGCATGGCTGAAATTCAGCAGGAGGTATTGGGAGGCAGATGAGATCACTTCCATAATATAATATTGGGCTTATATTTTTGGTGCTTTACTGTCCTACTGAGTTTGGTCTATTACTTATAATGAACCTTACTGAATTTCTTTTATACACTTTAAAACCCTTTAATATTGGTTAAGTTCACTTTAGTATGGTTTTTTAAAAGCATATTTAACTTTTGAAAATTATACAAAATTATTAGAGTTCTTTTGCTTTATATTTAACATAATTTTTAGTGAGTCTTTTTTTTTAATTGGACCTTGTAGAAAAAGAGAACAGGAGTTAAACTTTGCTTCAGTTTAGTAACTTAAACTAAACAAGCCCATTTTTCTAGTAACTACAGTAATACAAACAAAAATGGATCTGTATCTATTTGGAAAACAGTGAGCTATCTCTGTCCTATATTTCACAGATGAAAAGATGTGACTTTTCGATATTTCACTTTACCTTCTAGACTTGCTTAATTTGACAATAATCCTCTAAATAGTATCAAAGTAAGAATTTGAGTTCTCACATTTTTCAAGTACAGATATTGTATCCTGTGTATAAACTAAAATTTGTGGAGGTGCTTCACTCTTCTTCTCTCCCTATAAATATCTCAGATAAGACAACTAATAATCGAGTATGAGTTTTTATATCCTCTGTCCTTCAATCCTATGCTCTCACTTTACCACCCACCTCCTTTTTTAAGGTTAAACGGATGAAGTCATCCCTCTAGACACCAATTTTATTCTTTTAGGCATTATGTCTGCAATTCAGGGAGTTCTACCTCTGGGAGAATAATGTGAGTGGGCCAACTGGTCAAGCTTCTCTTTGTGAATAAGCTAGAATAAACTGACACTCAGTGCATGTCTTTCTTAAAAAGCTTAACTTTTACATAAAACACATATTACAGTGAATTTTCACTTATTACTAATAGTTACATAAATTTTAAAGAGGAATAGCAAACCTTAAAGTCTTAAACCACCTACTTAAAATGAACTGTCTTTTTAAAGAATAGTCAAATAACAGTCAGCCCTTCCTATTCATGGGTTTCACATTCGCTAATTAAACCAGCTATTGTACCAGAGTTGCCGTGGGCGGACTGTACCAGGCCGTTTTATATAAGGGACTTGAGCACATGTGAAGTTTTGTAGCCACTGGGGTCCTGGAACTAATCCCCCACGGATGCCGAGGGATGACTGTATTGTTAGCAGATTTTATGAAAGTCTGGTTTTCATTCTCTGATAATGAGGAAAGCCTGTAAGCTTCCTCCCTCATCCAGTCCTGTCTCTCTGATTTTAGGGCATTCTGCTCTCAGAAGCCCTGAATTATCTGAATGAATCTTAGTAGAGTAAGAAGGCATTCATATTTCCTCTTGGAACTTTAATGCCCCCATACGATCTCTTCAATTCAAGAAGGAGGAAGTGATGCTTGATTCTTAAGCTGAATCTTGAAAGGTGACTTACCTTTCAATAACAGAAGAGATGTCACTCCAAGCTGGGAAGCTACATAAACAAGGGCATAAACCTGAGGATAAGTGAGAGTGTTGGTAAGCAAACAGGTCTGACATTGGGATGATAGAGGGGAAAGACCTTAAAAGCCAGACAAAGGAGCTTGTACCTAAGTAGAGGGTACTGAGAAGCCATTATAGGTTGTTTTATGAAACTTAGTTTAGGAAATTATGTATAGATTGGATTGGAGAAAGGAGTGCCTGAAATCGGGGAAATCCATAGGCAAGCAAGAAGAGCAATCTGCTTAAACAATGCGGCCTGGACACGGAGGGCGAACTGCAATGAAAGAATAGTGTACCCAAGATAAATGTAGGTGAATAATTAAGTCTTAGTGGAAGTCTGGGAATGGCAAATGAAGGTGTAGGAGGTGTCAAACCTATTCCAAAATGTCTACACTGGATTACCGGGAAGTGGGTAGTCATTCAGAGACAAATGTGCAGGAAAGGAAAATCAGTTTTATCAGGAAGTTGATGAGTATGGTTTTTAAACAGCTTGAGTTCAAGGTAATGTCTAGGTACTTGGAAACTTCAAAATGGAAAACAGAAAGAGGGAGAAGTTAATGTATTAGGGGAAATGTTTAGAAAGCAAGAACTGGTTTTGGTTCCTGCTTGCAACCCTGTGCATTGCCCAGCATCTGGCACAGGACCTTAGGCATGATATGCACTCAATAATGCACTCAACTCAGTTGGCTGAACAACTGAATCTAGTTTAACTTCCTGTCCTCATTGATGAAAAAACAAAATACATAAAAAAGTAAGGTTAAAAGTTACTCTCTCGGGCTTCCCTGGTGGCGCAGTGGTTGAGAGTCCGCCTGCCGATGCAGGGGACGCGGGTTCGTGCCCCGGTCCGGGAAGATCCCACATGCCGCGGAGCGGCTGGGCCCGTGAGCCATGGCCGCTGAGCCTGCCCGTCCGGAGCCTGTGCTCCGCAACGGGAGAGGCCACAACAGTGAGAGGCCCGCGTACTGCAAAAAAAAAAAAAAAATGAGATGCTGGTGTGGGGCTTTCCACACTTTTTTGTTCTTTGCTTCCTTCCTTCCAGCATGTGCACCCACCCCTCTGAGTGCTATCTAAGCATCCATTCTTAGGGGCTTCGGTGACTTCAGTGGGCCTGTCTTTTCAAAATAGATTCTCATGATGCAAATACTTCCCTAGCCAATCCTCAACGCAATATATATCAAAATGTACTGGCTTCATACCTTTACCCTAGAGGACCCTGCTTTGTGCCAGGTAATGTTTACTAGTGGGCTCAAGTGACTGATGCCCTGTTTCCAATGTATGTGTGTTTTAAATAAAGCCTATTCAAGCTTGAGGTGAAAAGACTTTTTAAAGGTTTTATCAAATTTTCTCTCACAGATTTTAATACAAAGTTTATTTTAAATTGCTTATAATATCTTTTGAAGTTGAAATTTCCTCTTTGCCAAATATCAGTTCTTTGGTTCATCTCATTTCCACCCCTCTACCTTTCATGACTGAAAAGCACAACAGCTCATGGGGCCAGTGTATAACAACCAAACACTTACTCTGTTGTTGGTTTTTGTTTTGGGGTTTTTTTTTTTTTTTTTTTTTCTTTTGTGGTACGCGGGCCTCTCACGGTTGTGGCCTCTCCCGTTGCGGAGCACAGGCTCCGGACGCGCAGGCTCAGCGGCCACGGCTCACGGACCCAGCCGCTCCGCGGCATGTGGGATCTTCCCGGACTGGGGCACGAACCCGCGTCCCCTGCATCAGCAGATGGACTCTCAACCACTGCGCCACCAGGGAAGCCCCTGGTTTTTTGTTTTTTAATGCCTGGCAGGAGGTACTTGGCACTCTGATACAGACTTTGGCTTGGAGATCAGGAAAGAGTTAGGTGAAAAGAAATAATGTAAATATGAGACAACAATTTCCAGGAAGCTATCTTTTACAGAAGAAAAAACTATAAATATGAAACAGAGCAGAGGCCAGCTACCCTTCAAATACATATAATAGCCGTCATATTGACAAAAATAACTATTATGAATAGGAAGCATTTCTCAGTTTATTAAATTTTATTATATTTGGAGCTTTTTCATGGAGAAGAAGCGTTTCTCTCACTTTGATGATCTTTGAGTTCATCAGGTATTTTTCTAGTGATCCATAATGAGACCCAGAACATTCTTTAATCCTCAATCTGCATACAAGTCATTGCAGTAATATCATATAAAAAGCAGAAATTTAATGTAAATAAAAGTTAACGAGTTAAAGCAAACTTGCATTAAAGTTTAAAGTAACAATATCCACCGTTCATGAAACAATGTGCTTTGGGTCTTCGCCTTGACCCTGTGTGTTTGAATGAATATGACTGTTATCCTCCTCATTCTCTAGACAGGAAACTGGGACTCAGAGAATGAATTGCCAAAGGTTTAACACAGCGAGTGTGACAGGGCCAGGATGTGGAACCCCAGCCTTATGCCTTCAGCCAGTTTGCTCCTATAACAGCAAGGATTCTCTACAACCTTGACCTGTGGAAATGCCTGCTGTGTCACCCAAAGGCATATATGGCATTCTGCTTAAGCAAAATATCCAGCCTCTAAAGTGAAAAAAAAAAAAAAAGACTTCACAATTAGGACCTCTTAGCTGGTCACATGAATGACCAGGTATTCCTTATTCAGATTCTTAGAGTGTTTGATGCAGTCATAATTTATTCATTCAATAAATATTTATCAAATGCTGATTTTTATATCCAGCTCTGTTATAGTCACTCAGGATATATGAGTGAATGAATAGGTGAAAATTCCTGCTGTTGTGGAGCTTGTATTCTATTGGGGATAGACAAACAAAAAACAAATAATAAACTTAATACACAGGTAGGTTATATGTCAGAATGTAATAAGTGCTGTGAGAAAAAATAGAGCAAGATAGTGGGGCTTGAGAATACTGAAGATTCCTAAAATTCCATAAACTCTATGCTGATATTTTTCTGGGGTTTTGTCATTTTTATGCAGCTTGGGAAAAGTGAGACTTTCTTAGGATTAAGGGGTGGGATATATTCCAGAGTTGCCTGTTTGAAATACACAAATTTGTTTTATATCCTACGTCCTGTGTCCTGCTTACCCCTTCTTTATCACTGATCCCAACTCTCAAACTCCCTGTCTCAGTCCTAGCCTACTACACTCCACCGTTTTCTGGGTTCTCACACCCCAGGCTTTACTTATCCAGAATATACAATAGGCCATGGCTCCAGTTGCTATGTCAGGTTATTTCCAATTATCATCATACTCTAGAGGTTTCTGTTGCCCTAGAGTTCAAATATAAATTCCAGAACCTTTCCTTCAAAGTCTACTGCTTGCCAGTCTCAACCTTCCTGCTCCAGGTTATACAGAAGCTTTATGCTGTGTTCCAGTCACCCATACTTCCTCATTACCTTCCATTTTCAGCCCTCATGCTCCTGTTTCCATCTTTTTGCCTGGGCTATCTGTGATCTCTCTTCTCTCCTGCCTTATAACCTAATAACTTTATAGTTCTGACATACTGTTCAGAACTCACTTTTTTATAGATTGTTCTAGATTTTCCCCAGTTAATGGTTCATGTTTTCCAGCTAATTAGTACTCCTCCCTACACTTATAATTTGTTCTATTCAGATGATGGAATCTTAGAATTGGAAGGGTCTTTGGAGGCCTGTCTTATATCTATAAAAGAAACGCCTTCCAAAACATCCCTGATGAGCTGTTACCTACTTCATCTTAACCTGATGGGTTGCATGACTGGCCTATGTATGCCTTGTCCTTTTAAATTTTTATTACTCTCCACAAGCCCACCACATTACTACCTCTACCCCTAAATCTCACTAGATGACTATAGCTACTGTTTTCCAAAGAAGGAGGGAAGGGAGGGAGGGAGGGAGGGAGGAAGGAAGGGGCTACTAGATCAAAACTTTACCCACCCTTCCTGTTTGAGCTATCTGTTGCTTTGTAACAAATCACCCCAAAACTTATTGGATTAAAACAACAATAATTGATGATTTCTCAGGATTTTAAGGATTGAATAGGTGTTCCCCTGCTGCCTGGGGAACTCATGAATGCTCTCATTTATGCAGGTGCAGTCATCAGGTACCTCAGTTAGGGCTGGAGGGTCCATGATGGTTTAAATCCTGTGTCTGAAGTTCGAGCTACCTCCTCAAACATTGCTCCTCCTCCGTGTGACCTCTCATCCTCCATTAGGCGAGACTGCACCTCTTCACAGCATGGTGGTCTCAGATTTCCAAAAAAAGGTCAAATGTAACCTGCAATGCTTTTTAAGGCCTAGCATCCGAAGTCACAGTGTCATATCTGCTGCATTCTAGTTATCAAGCAAATCTCAGTTTCAACAGGAGGAAAAATAGATTCTGCCTCAATGAAGGACAAAGAGGGACAATGTCACATCACAAAGGTGCATAAACCTCCCAACCGTACACCACACTTACAAACCTCTGGATACCATTATTTTACCATATCCAGGTTTCCTCCATAATAAATTTAAACTTGCCTCAAACCCTGAATGGTTTGCTTGAAAAAAAGAAGCCCAAGTTTATTAATATGGCCCATCTTCCTCATTTTTAGCCAGGTTACTTAAAATGAAGTCTGCTCTACACTCACGGCTCCCATTCTTGATATTCTTTCCTTCTTTGGCTTCTGTGACATCACTGTTTTCTGATTCTCTCTTTCCCTTCCTGATCACTCCT
Organism: Platanista minor; assembly: GCA_004363435.1. Lineage (NCBI taxonomy): Eukaryota > Metazoa > Chordata > Mammalia > Artiodactyla > Platanistidae > Platanista > Platanista minor. The sequence goes on along the minus strand of RJWK010039484.1, from coordinate 8,370 downwards.
ACCAGTTTTCTTCCTCCACTCATTAAAATCTTGTGTTATTTTCCCCTAGATGTCAGCCTTCAGATGTCTTCTTGCTCTGTCTTCTCTTGAGTTGGTAGCATTTACTCTTAGGGCCTCAACCATGCTCATGGCATGCTCATATATGTGCCATGTGGTTTCTGAGATGTTCCCCAGCAAGACTGAGCCTAGACGCCTACAGAAGTAACACTTATCAGTGCACTCTTTATTGGCCTTTCTTCCTTCCCTCTATCATTTCCCCCACCTCCACATTTGTGCCTACTTGGAATTGCCTCCAAAAAATCTATATATAGCAGTCTGCTTTTGGGGGAACCCAAACTAGTACAGCTTATATTATAAATATTTCTAGAATTGGTTATCCCCTTCCTCTCTACTTCCTTAATTCAGGTCCTCCTTTCCTATCTGGATTACTTTAGGAACTCTTGCCTTCACTCTCTGAATCTAATTTGCCCCTTTTCGCAATTTATTCATGACACTACAAGTAAAAACTCTTTCTAAATCAGGGCTGATCATGTCACATCCCTCTTTATTTTTGTTTAAGATTTATTTATTATTTGTTTATTTTATTTTTGGCTGTGTCGGGTCTTTGTTGTGGCACGAGGCATCTTCTTTGAGGCATGTGGGATTTTTTCATTGCAGCCCACGGGCTCTCCGTTGTGGTGCGTGGGCTTCTCTCTAGTTGTGGCGTGTGGGTTTCCTCTTCTCTAGTTGTGGCATGCAGGCTCCAGGGCACGTGGGCTCTGTAGTTTTTGGCATGTGGGCTCCAGTTACGTGCACAAGCTCAGTAGTTGCGGTGCATGGGCTTAGTTGCCCCGCGGCATGTAGGATCTTAGTTCCCCAATCAGGGATCGAACCTGTGTCCCCTGCATTAGAACGTGGATTCTTTACCACTGGACCACCAGGAAGTCCCACATCCCTCTTTAAAAGCTTCAGTAGTTCCCAACTCTCCCCTGCATACAATAAATCTGAAGTTCTCAAAGTGCTCTGTAAGAACATATGTGATCTGGACCCTATTTACCTTGCCAGATTCAAGTTCCACTCCAGCTACACTGAGTTACTTGAACTTACTGAAAGAGCCATGTGCATACCTTCTTGCTTCTAAGACTTTGCTGAAACTGCACCAAGTTCAGACCTATCCAATATGATAATAGTACGTTTATATTTTTGCTTCTCCCCTAAGTTTTAAGCAACCTTAAAAATTGTGTTTTATCCATTTTATATTCCCAGGGCCTGCCATTAATGCTGAGCATGTAGGATTTTCTTAATAAACATTAATCAATCTGTCTAATCTCAACTTAAATACTTTCATAAGATATCCACTACTTTTCTCCAAACTGTTTTAACTATAAAGCTAGTTTAATCAATCACATTACAAAAGGTTTTGAAAAATTGGGGAAAAACAACTTAACGCCTAACCATAATTTCCTTAATATAATTTGTTTTTTGGTGTACTCCCTTTTAATCTATGTTCTACATAGATAGAGTTGTCCATCATCTGAAAATATGTATATAATAATAAAAAGAACCAACACTTAGATAGCACATGTTATAAGCCAAATACTGTACTAAGCATTCTATATACATTAGCTCATTTAATGTTCATGATGATCGTGTCAGGTAGCTACTCTTATTATTTCCATTTTACAGATGAAGGAACTAAAGCACAGAGGATAAATGGCTTGTCCTAAACCATACAGCTAAGTAAAGGGTAAAACCATGATTTGAACTCATGTAGTCTGGCACCAAAGTTCATGCTATATTTTTTGGAGAGGATTAAATTACTTAGGACATGGAAAACACTTAAAACAGTGTTCTGTGCATGGTATAAATTCAATAAATGCTGGCTGTTTTTATCATTGCTATTATAATAAGTACATTGAATATAATTTGGTATCTTTCACTTCAAATTGTCATAGGTTTTCAATAAATTAGGTAGGTTTTACTTTAAATTAGGTCATAACTAATTTTTTATCCTACCATGCAGTCTTATTGACTATTTTTTTTATGACTGCACAATATTCTATGGAATGAACCTACAATAATTAATTAGTCTTGCTGTTGATCACACTTCTTTTAAACTTTCATGATTATATATACCACTATAAGCATTATATCTTTATGCATTAAGCTTGTTTCCTTTAATTTAGGTCATTTTTTAGGATAGATTCCTAGAAGTAAGAATTATATGTTAAAGGGTTTGAACATTTTTATGGTTATTTATGTATACCAGAAATGGCTTTGCAAAGGTATTATATCACAACGATGTTTTAGGGAGTCTGTTCAACAATTCAGTATTTGCAATTGTTGTAAAACTTATTTCCATAATTCTAGCTTTGTCCAAAGGACTTACACAAAATAAATCCCATCCCTTTTCAATATGACAAACTTTCGAATTTTGAAAATTTTAAAAAGGAATGCCTAGTCCACCTGCACTCCTTCACAACCTTTCAACTCCTTCAGACATTTTTTTCTCCATGCTAAACGTCCTCAACTTTCCCTCAAGCATCTCTGGTCTGACAAAATTACCAGAATATTAACTATCTGAGTCATAGTCTCCTAAATACATTCCACTGTGCCTATGTCCCTCTTAATTTGGAGATTCCAGACATGGCCCGACAGTGCAGAGCACAGACGGGCTATCACTTTCCTTGACCAGGGCATCTATTTCTAGCAATGATGCCTAAGGTCACATTACCATTTTTGGCACTAAAATACACTGTTGGCTCATGTTTTCTTGCTGTCAGCTAAATCCTCCATGACTTTTTCACGCGAACTTCTATTAAGTCAGGTTTCCCACATTCGGTACTGATGTAGATAATAGTACACAGTTAAGTGAAGTTATTTACATAGGTTCTTATTAAACTTTACTAGTTCAAGTTTCTTGTTCCAGACTGTTGACACTTCTGAATGCCCAAATTGGTATTTTGATTTACTTGATGAGCACCTTTATGCTTTCTGTGTCTTCACTTAAGTCATTAACAAAGATATAGGCTAAGTCAATCCCAAGTGCAGTCTTATATAATTATATATATTATTAGAGGTATATAATTAGAGTCCTTTGGTTGCTAGTAATCAGTGTCTTTGTTTTATTTCTTTGTTTTTTTTAATTTTTATTTTATTTATTTTTTTATACAGCAGGTTCTTATTAGTTATCCATTTTATACATATTAGTAATCAGTGTGTTTGGATATAGCTGTTTAGCCAGCAATGAATCAGCAGCTGTGGATCCCAACAAGTACCTTAACATTCAACCACATTCACCCATCCTATTCCTGAAGATATCATAGGAAACCTTGTTAAATGGCTTGCTAGGACTAAAATAAATCATGATTATATTTTTTCCATTAATTATTATTAGAGTGATTTCATACTTCTGTCTAAAAAAAACAATAAGTGATTTTAAACCTGAGTCTCATAACTATCCTTATTTTAAGTGCCTACAAATTAGCATATACTAATATTAAATCTTATGATATAATGTTTATATTTCCTGACCTCTCTATGACATTATCAATTCCTTGTGGGAAAAAGTCATTTATACTTCCATGTGTGTTTTGTAAATTAACACAGCAGCAGGCTTAACCAATAATTATGATTTCAACCCCCAAATAAAAAAAAAAGTGTTAAAGTAACATATAATACAAGAAAATAAAATATTCTCAAGTCTCTCTCCTATATATTTTACTGTTTTTTTAATTTAAATCAATCTGCAATTTGAAGAAGACACTCTGCTTATTTTAGATAACATTAAGTTACTAACTGAGGATGGCTATCTAATTATGTCTATGGGAACTACCGTCAATCGTCTTAGAACTAGTCATACAGTAACAAAAATAGAATGTTTCTCATTATTCAAAAATGTTAATTGAGTTATTTAATTTCCAGGGTGCTTATTGGTTCTCCTTTAGTTGGACAACCCAAGAACAGAACTGGAGATGTCTATAAGTGTCCAGTTGGGAGAGGTGAATCATTACCTTGCATAAAATTGGACCTTCCAGGTATGTAAAGTCAAAATGTTAAAGTCTGATCCTAAATTATGCCCAGCATTCTCACTGAAAGTGAATTTCAACCAACTCAGGAAAAGATAAGAAGGACTCTATAAACATTCTTCCATTTTTATTATTCAGATTTACATAAAATGGCATTTTGATGCCTTCTGCCCTTCATTTGCTTTAGAAATTCATCATAGAATATCTATAGATGTAGAAGGTCCTACTAGTTTTGTAACTTGTAACCACCTCCATTGTTCAGAATCCTTTGTAAAACCAGTGGTAACATAAAAAGAACTCTTCTAAATAAACCTATCCATCACATTTCCTCCACAAAATTTAACTTATTGTTTGGAAAATAACACGAGAAATAGAAATCTAAATTTTAAAAAGAGAATTGCAAAAGGTAAATTTATATTGAAATATATGTATTTGATAGAAGTATCAGCATAGTTAGAACATGACTAGAAAATTCCTACTAGAACTATCCAGGAATTGGAAACCTGTCAGTGTTCTGGGCAATATTGAGTACCATGGAAATGACTCATCCTCTTCAGGTTTATTTAAGATATTGTATTTTTCAGTTCTCCTTTTTTTCAGTCTCCTACTTGTTTATTATGAGCATTTTTTTCTTTACATTCAAGAGCATAGCTCCTTTAGTATGTCTTGCCTGATAATTCCAGCATCTGGAATATCTCAACATCGCTTTCCATTTATTACCTTTCTCTTGAGGTTAGGTCATATTTTCCTGTTTCTTCTTATGGTTAGTAATTTTTTATTGTATCCTGGATTAAACTTTTGAGTTTTAAGTGTGGAGATTCTAGACCTGTTATGTGCCTTTGAAAAGTCTTAACTTTTAGTTTTAGCAGACAATTTACTTGGCTGAACTCAGTTTCCAAACAACAGCGGGAAGCAGTTAAAATCTCTATTCAATTCTTCTAATTTTTTAGCTGGGCTGTGTGAAGTTTACCCCGCACATGTACAGTTCAGGTCATTCAGATGTTTGGAAAGAATATCTGTATATATTCAAACTCTCCTTTTGTGGCTCTACTTTCCAAGATACCCCCCCTCTTCACTTGGCACTGCTGTCATTGCCCCATTCTCTGTCCTCTGTTTCTTCTAGACAGGAAGACTGTGAGGTCTATCTGAGGTTTAGCCACTGACTCAGGCCTTCCCTTAGGGGAAAACAAACAAACACAAAAACAGGAAACTCATCCAGTTCTAATCTCTTCTTACAAGTATAGACTCCCTTCAAGTTTCTGCCTGCTCTTGGTTGCTTTCCAGAGCCTTCAGACGGTTGTTTCATACATTTTTTTTCCCTTTTCCTAGAGTTTGTAGTTGTTATTTGCAGAAGAGTTGTTCTGATAAGAGCAACTCCTCCATTACTGGAAACTGGAATAGAGTTTTAACATTAGTGTGAAGATGTTGGCTACACCAAGAACAGTACGGAAGTTTCTGCTGTAGTCCCTAATGTCCCAGGAATGCTCATCCTGGGTCAACGGTAGTATAAAAAATTCTAATCTAGATTATTCAAGACCAGTTCCAGATGCTTTCAAAGCAAACCCGACTGGATTCTGGGACAAAGACCAATGCTCAGATTAGGAGGTGATTGTGACCTTTCAGGAATCTCTGCTTCCATTCCATTAAATCTACATGTAATCTTAAGGTAAGAAAAAATTCTAGGCATGAACAGTGAGACAAATCTTTCTTGAACTTGAGTTTTGCCACTTTCAATTATTTTAGTGCTCTTCTAAGCAGGGTTTAGAAGCTTTTGCATTTCCTGTCCAATCTTTTTTTTCTTCTTTTTTATTGTGAGTGAGTGGAACTTCTTTTTGCCAGGTTGGCATGCTTTGGGGCTCAACATTCTTATTTGTTCTGTCAAATGTAGTCCCTTCATGGTGTTTTCACCCAAACCTCCTGACCACTGCTCTAATCTTGCTCCAGTTTTCTTTGTAACCCTCCTGATGTCCCTGTGATGGTGAAACTAATGGTCTTGTGTTTGAGTTTTCTTTTCTGGCTTTCTACCCATTTTCCTTCTTCTTGCCAGAAATCATGTTTCATCATTGGTCATATATAACATGTAGATGTAACATGTTGGATGATTGTATAAGTTTACTTTGCATCTACAATCTTATGAGACTCAATATTTTATTTATTTTAATTAGCAAAAATATGTGAAAAGCTATCCCATGTTCTCATTGCCCTGATAGTTGTGAATTCTTTTACAGTTCAGCAAAAGTATGTGAGACAGTGATCCAGACAAAGTTTCTGAGACAAAAGCCAGAATGTTTCAATGAGAAGACACTTAATTTTACTTTGTTTTCCACCGTCATAAAAGTTTCTTCTATTTTTAGTTAATACATCAATTCCCAATGTCACAGAAGTAAAGGAGAATATGACATTTGGATCAACTTTAGTCACCAACCCAAATGGAGGGTTTCTGGTAAGAAAAGGAAGAGTAAAGATAGTTAATGAACCAAGAATTATATTATAAATCTTTATAAAATCTGTTATATAATTTTTAATCTTGTGACTTTAATTTTTTAAAAGGCATGCGGGCCCTTATATGCCTATAGATGTGGACATTTGCATTACACAACGGGAATCTGTTCTGATGTCAGCCCCACATTTCAAGTCGTGAACTCCATTGCCCCTGTACAAGGTACAGATTTTATGCAATGTTTGTGCAGTGTTTGAAAAGAGTAAGCAATGAATGAGACATATATATACACGGGAGCATACCAAAAAGCTTGAAGTATTTTCTCGGCTACCAGCATTACCAATTTAGGTAAATGTTTGCTTTGCCAATATATAACCAAACCTCACTGCTATTTTGGAATTGATATTAGTGTAAATAACCTTTACAGAGTCATGTCTAAACATCAGAGCTAAAGCTGTCACATTGTTTTTATTTAAAGGGTGAGTTTCTTTGAGAAAAGTAACCTCATTTGAAATATACACAGAATGAGAACTGTATAGAGAATTCATATTGAGAAAGTTTCCAAAGATAACTCAGATAGTGTTAATTAAAATTAAGTAGGTATGGGTTTTACTTGGTGTGAATCCCAAACCATTTGTTACTGAATGCAAAGAGTATTTCTTATCACTCTTTTTCTGATTTAAAAAACTCTTTTTTTCTGATTTTAAAAGTAATGTGTCCACTTTGTAGGATATCAGTTCATCTTTTAAAATGAGTTCCTTTTAGCTGTGAAAACATTTCATATACCTCTAAAGATAGACACCAAATTTGCACGATTGAACCTCTTTCTTTCAGAATGCAGCACTCAGCTGGACATAGTCATAGTGCTGGATGGTTCCAACAGTATTTACCCCTGGGAAAGTGTTACAGCTTTTTTAAATGACCTTCTTGAAAGAATGGATATTGGTCCTAAACAGACACAGGTATGACTTCATGTTTTGATTTCTGTTGTCCTAAAGATACAAATGCATGGAGTTTTAATGACAAATTATTCTGAAAATAAATTAATCAATAAAGCTAAAATTTAGGATGAGCTTTGTATTCCATATCCCTGTTCTTATTCCTGCACATTACTGGCAGGCTGTTTATTTTCTAAGCAGAAAGTATTATGAAAGCTGCATTTTCAATGCTCTGAGAAAATATCCCCTATAGATATCTATAAAATCATAATTTAATTCTTAATTATAAAATAAGCATAGCCACCTTTGGTAATATCAGAGCAGGGTTTCAGAATTTGTAGAAACTATTCTGATATGCCATCATCTTGTACAGATAAATTAGGAATTGGCCACAGGATACTGCTGTAAGTCTATTTTCCCCTATATTTAATAATTTCTTTTCTTAAGTAAAAAGCAAATGCTCCAGGCTTTAGCTGCAGTAAGTTGAATAAATGGGTGTTTTTCTCCCCGTGCGTCTCTGTTTCTAAACACATCCCCCTTTATTGCCACTAAATAAAGTGGAACTTCTCACATGACTCTTCTACTTTAGACAGTGAGTTTGGGTTTAATCAGTCTAATGGTCATTAATATTATATGGCCACATGGCTTAAAATATGGATAAGCTGCAATGGATAATAGGAAAATTAAATGTCAAAGTGAGGACAGTGCCTTGAGGGTAGGAATTAACACTAGAATCAGAGTCAAAAATGGCTGTTGCAGAGTCTGGGGGCCTCAGGAGGGCACAGGAGACGACTGGGCTGCACACGCAGTCCAGTGTTCTTTTCTTTTTCTCTGAGAGCTCTACTCTTGGAAAAATTTCTGGGGCACTGAAAAAGTTGTATGACTGCATGAATATTTGTCACACCTGCATTAAAATTGGGATATAAATAGACACACACATCTATATACATATATATGTGTGTGTATACCTATGTATACACACATA
>RJWK010039483.1:0-20367 GCA_004363435.1 Platanista minor | reverse complement strand
CCTGTGCTATGCAGCTGCTTCCCACTAGCTATCTGTTTTACATTTGGTAGTGTATATATGTCCATGCCACTCTCTCACTTTGTCCCAGCTTACCCTTCCCCCTCCCCGTATCCTCAAGTCCATTCTTTAGTAGGTCTGCATCTTTATTCCCGTCTTGCCCCTAGGTTCTTCTGACCATTTTCTTTTTTTCTTTTTTTTTTTTTAGATTCCATATATATGTGTTAGCATATGGTATTTGTTTTTCTGTTTCTGACTTACTTCACTCTGTATGACAGTCTCTAGGACCATCGACCTCACTACAAATAACTCAGGTTTGTTCCTTTTTATGGCTGAGTAACATTCCATTGTACATATGTGCCACATCTTTTTTTTTAAGTGTTAACTTCATTTTATTTATTTATTTATTTATTTTTACATCTTTATTGGAGTATAATTGCTTTACAATGCTGTGTTAGTTTCTGCTTTTTAACAAAGTGAATCAGCTATACATATACATATGTTCCCATATCTCTTCCCTCTTGTGTCTCCCTTCCTCCCACCCTCCCTATCCCACCCCGCTAGGTGCTCACAAAGCCCCGAGCTGATCTCCCTGTGCTTTGCGGCTGCTTCCCACTAGCTATCTATTTTACGTTTGGTAGTGTATATATGTCCGCATTGCCACTCTCTTACTTTCTCACAGCTTACCCTTCCCCCTCCCTATATCCTCAAGTCCATTCTCTAGTAGGTCTGTGTCTTTATTCCTGTCTTACCCCTAGGTTCTTCATGACATGTTTTTTCCTCTTAGATTCCATATATATGTGTTAGCACATGGTATTTGTCTTTCTTTTTCTGACTTACTTCACTCTGTATGACAGACTCTAGGTCCAGTCACCTCACTACAAATAACTCCATTTCGTTTCTCTTTATGGCTGAGTAATATTCCATTGTATATATGTGCCACATCTTCTTTATCCATTTATCTGATAATGGACACTTAGGTTGTTTCCATCTCCTGGCTATTGTAAACAGAGTTGCAATGAACATTTTGGTACATGACTCTTTTTGAATTATGGTTTTCTCAGGGTATATGCCCAGTAGTGGGGTTGCTGGGTCATATGGTAGTTCTATTTGTAGTTTTTTAAGGAACCTCCATACTGTTCTCCATAGTGGCTTTACCAGTTCACATTGCCACCAGCAGCGCAAGAGTGTTCCTTTTTCTCCACAGCCTCTCCAGCATTTATTGTTTCTCGATTTTTTGATGATGGCCATTCTGACCGGTGTGAGATGATATCTCATTGTAGTTTTGATTTGCATTTCTCTAATGATTAATGATGTTGAGCATTCTTTCATGTGTTTGTTGGCAATCTGTATATCTTCTTTGGAGAAAGGTCTGTTTAGGTCTTCTGCCCATTTTTGGATTGAGTTGTTTGTTTTTTTGATACTGAGCTGCATGAGCTTCTTGTAAATTTTGGAGATTAATCCTTTGTCAGTTGCTTCATTTGCAAATATTTTCTCCCATTCTGAGGGTTGTCTTTTGGTCTTGTTTATGGTTTCTTTTGCTGTGCAAAAGCTTTGAAGTTTCATTAGGTCCCATTTGTTTATTTTTGTTTTTATTTCCATTTCTCTAGGAGGTGGGTCAAAAAGGATCTTGCTGTGATTTATGTCATAGAGTGTTCTGCCTATGTTTTCCTCTAAGAGTTTGATGGTGTCTGGCCTTACATTTAGGTCTTTAGTCCATTTTGAATTTATTTTTGTGTATGGTGTTAGGGAGTGTTCTAATTTCATTGTTTTACATGTTGCTGTCCAATTTTCTCAGTGCCACTTATTGAAGAGGCTGTCTTTTCTGCACTGTATATTCTTGCCTCCTTTATGAAAGATAAGGTGACCATATGTGTGTGGGTTTTTCTCTGGGCTTTCTGTCCTGTTCCATTGATCTGTATTTCTGTTTTTGTGTCAGTACCATACTGTCTTGATTACTGTAGCTTTGTAGTATAGTCTGAAGTCTGGGAGCCTGATTCCTCTAGCTCCATTTTTCTTTCTCAAGGTTGTTTTGGCTATTCGGGGTCTTTTGTGTTTCCAATACAAATTGTGAAATTTTTTATTCTAGTTCTGTGAAGAATGCCAGTGGTAGTTTGATAGGGATTGCATTGAGTCTGTAGATTGCTTTGGATAGTAGAGTCATTTTCACAATGTTGATTCTTCCAATCCAACAACATGGTATATCTCTCCATCTATTTGTATCGTCTTTAATTTCTTTCATCATTGTCTTATAATTTTCTGCATACAGGTCTTTTGTCTCCTTAGGTAGGTTTATTCCTAGATGTTTTATTCTTTTTGTTGCAGTGGTAAATGGGAGTGTTTTCTTGATTTCACTTTCAGATTTTTCATCATTAGTGTATAGGAATGCCAGAGATATCTGTGCATTAATTTTGTATCCTGCTACCTTACTGAATTCATTGATTAGCTCGAGTAGTTTTCTGGTAGAATCTTTAGGATTCTGTATATATTGTATCATGTCATCTGCAAAACAGTGACAGCTTTACTTCTTCTTTTCTGATTTGGATTCCTTTTATTTCTTTTTCCTCTCTGATTGCTGTGGCTAAAACTTCCAAAACTATGTTGAATAATAGTGGTAAGAGTGGGCAACCTTGTCTTGTTCCTGATCTTAGTGGAAATGGTTTCAGTTTTTCACCATTGAGGACTAAACCTGATTATTTTTAATTATTTAAACTCACTTACTTTTGAAATATATAATGAAAATGACATTTTTTTACATCTTTATTTCAGTATAATTGCTTTACAATGGTGTTAGTTTCTGCTTTATAACAAAGTGAATCAATTATACATATACATATATTCCCATATCTCCTCCCTCTTGCATCTCCCTCCCTCCCACCCTCCCTATCCCACCCATCCAGGTGATCACAAAGCACCGAGCTGATTTCCCTGTGCTATGTGGCTGCTTCCCACTAGCTATCTATTTTATGTTTGGTAGTGTACATATGTCCATGCCACTCTCTCACTTTATCACAGCATACAACCTAAGTGTCCATCATCGGATGAATGGATAAAAAAGATGTGGCACATATATACAATGGAATATTACTCAGCCATAAAAAGAAACGAAATGGAGTTATTTGTAGTGAGGTGGATGGACCTAGAGTCTGTCCTACAGAGTGAAGTAAGTCAGAGAGAGAAAGACAAATACCGTATGCTAACACATATATATGGAATCTAAGAAAAAAAGAAATGTTGTGAAGAAACTAGGGGCAAGATGGGAATAAAGACACAGACCTACTAGAAAATGACATTTATTGAAGAAGGATTTACCTGTGTATTTATCATACATCCAAGGTAATTCAGAATGGGAATTGAGAGTAGTTAATGCATCATGGAGATAGCCAAGGTGTGTCTTAAAATAGTACTATAATGTAAATGCATGCACTCAGCATTATCTCAAAGAGGCAAAGACCTTAAAATCTCAAAGAGGTCATATTCAAGAAAATGTTCAAAGCAAGGCCAAAATTAGATTTCATTTGGTTTTAAGTCTTCCCTCGGGAAAGTACACAAGTACCGTAATGAACATTTTGGGAGTGAGCATATCTGATATTATTTAAATTTCATAATTTTATTCACAGATTAATAATTGAATGAGAGGTGATGCATAGAATTTGCTGTGCTGTTAACATTTCAACAAGAAAAGTTAGGGAAGAGATAACAGATGTCTTTGAACTATTTTTTTTTTTTTTTTTGCGGACGCGGGCCTCTCACTGTTGTGGCCTCTCCCGTTGCGTAGCACAGGCTCTGGACACGCAGGCCCAGCGGCAAGGGCTCACAGGCCCAGCCACTCCGCGGCATGAGGGATCTTTCTGGACTGGGGCACGAAGTCCCCTGCATCGGCAGGCGGACTCTCAACCACTGCGCCACCAGGGAAGCCCTGTCTTTGAACTTTTGACCAGAGAGAGCTTACTTCCAATTATGTGCTGATTTAAGGCCTATTGAAAGCTGATTTGTCACCTGGCTGATGGGTTTTTACTAAATAGTAGGAGCTTATCGTAGGAGAAAAGCTAATCTTATGTATTGTCTGTAATTGAAATTTGGTTGAGAAATCAGAATACCTTTGTATTTAGAAGTTATACTGCAATAGAAACTAGGATTACATCCCAATCTTTATAAAAGGACTTTTTAATAGAAAAACTTTGTGTGGTAAATATTTTTTATTCAAAATTTTCCTCAGAAGAGCTAAATAGAAGAAATCATATGAGCTAAGTGTACCAGAACCTATTTTGGTCCGTGGAAATTGCATTTGTCACCCACTTTTCTCTTTCCAATACCCACCCACCGCAGGCTGACTCAATAGGTGGAGCAGGTGTCATGAATTCTAATGAGCCCATGAAATTTTGAGTGTTGTTCCCATTGCAAGTAACTACTGAGCTTTTGTTCTTCAATCCCTTTGGAAACTCAACATTCTGTGTTGACTTAAAATTTAGTTGACTTATACAAGAATTTAAACAAAACTTATCTTCTGTTTGTTTATTTCTTCCTGTTCTGATAGTTAAGGTAAATGACTCAGAGATTAAGAGAAATGATGATACTTTTTGACCAAAGTTCAGGTACAGAAAGTCTCTTGCAATTTATTTTCTTGTTACATTGACTAAACCTACACTTTCCACTTATTAAGCTTAGTAGATTCTGCAATTGGAAGCTATTTTCCTTATAATTATATCATATATGAAGTTAGTCTTTCCCATGTAAATTTCTAGAGAAGGATTGGGGAAACATCTTTGGATATTTACTTATATTTGTTTATAACAAGTTGTGGTGAAATCAGAGTTTGAAAACCATTGATTCTTTTTCTACAAATGAATATCCTCTTTCTTCAGTTAGTCTCCTATGCTAATGAACTATTTCCTCTTATGTGAGTCAAGCATTATTATGAAACTTTATTGTGTAATTAAGAAAATAAAACCAGGGGGGAGGGATAGATTGGGAGTTTGGGATTGACATGTACACACAGCTATATTTAAAACAGATAATCAACAAAGACCTACTGTATAGCACAGGGAACACTGCTCAATATTCAGTAATAACCTAAATGGGAAAAGAATTTGCAAAAGAATAGATACATGTATAAGTATAACGGAATCACTTTGCTGTACACCTGAAACTAACACAACATTGTTAATCAACCATGCTCCCATATAAAATAAAAATTAAAAAAAAAAGAAAAGAAAATGAAATCACAAATACAGTAAGTCCTCTACATATATTATAACGAGTTCCATTCTGAGAGTGCGTTCGTAAGTCCAATTTGTTCATAAGTCCAACAAAGTTAGCCTAGGTACCCAACTAACACAATTGCCTATATAGTACCATACTGTAATAGGTTTATAATACTTTTCACACAAAAAATAAAGAAAACATTTTTCATCTTACAGGACAGTATCTTGTAAAGTACAGTAGTACAGTACAACAGTTGGCATACAGGGGCTGGCACTGAGTGAACACGCAAGAAGAGTTACTGACTGGAGGAGGGAAAGGAGGTGGGAGATGGTAGATCTGAAGGAACAAGAGCAATAGGAGATGGAGGGCAGGCTGCAATTTCACTCACGTCTGATGTTGATGGAATTCACGTTCACATCTTTGAAAGTTCACAACTTGAAGGTTCGTATGTAGGGGACTTATTGTATCTGTATGTGTATGTAATGCATTTTCCCTGCTCATCCTTAAACTTAAGTTTAGACCTTGATTTAAGCCTCTGTTTTATTACTAAAGTTACTAAATTTACATTGACTGTGGAAACAAACCAGTGTAATGGAGGAAATCTGGACTTTGGAGGAAGACTCCCTTAGTTTTAAGCCTACCTCTCCAACTGTATCACATATTATATATGTGATACATAATCATATAGCATATGTCATTGAAAAAAATTTGGAAAAGCTAAAATGTTCAGATTCTTCATCTATAAATGGGGAAAAATAAAAATAATGCATAGGAATATTTTGAAGATTTAATAATGCAATATATTTTAAATACCTGATATAATATTTAGTTCATGGTTGGTATAAAACAATCTCCTCTGCTTCTGATCATCCTTTGTTTAAAGTTCTAACCAGTTATGAAATAAATGTTCTAAAGCAGGCGCAAAAAGAAGAAACCTAGACAAAAAATTCTAAGATCAAAAAAATAAAATCAGTCTCTGGATGATCAACTACAATTATAGTAGCTGAGATAGATACTGTCTTTCTCACTCTTTTGCAAATGACTTTGGGAGAATTATTAACTGCTCATAAATATGTTCAATTTTAAAATGAACATTCTATGGCATCTGGGGTTTATGTAAATGTCCAAACTCAACAAATTGTATATTTTAATATGGACAGTGTGGGTATGTAAATAATACCTCAATAAAGCTTAAAAAGCTCAGTAAATAATTATTTGAGAGTCCTTGAAAAATATGGTGAAACAACAATATCTTATCCAGATTATCGAAGCTAGTTTTAACTCATTTTATTGTACCAAATTTTACCAGATTTCACAATTCTCTCAGTATTTATCAAAGTAGAACAATGTCTAGTGTTAAAATACCGGCAAAATACTCTTGAAAATTATGGTTAGTGAGGTCATTTAAAATTATAATTGCCCACAGAAGGTAACTGAAGCAGAGACTGCTGTGTATCTGTATCAGTTAGTTACTACTGTAATAATGTTATATAACAGCCCCCCACCCCTTTCAACTCAGTAGCTTATAACAACAAGCTTACTCTTACACAGAATTGCAGGCCAATTTCTGTTCAGCTGATCTAGGCTGGGCTAAACTGAGTGGCTCTGTTTCAGGCTGTGGGTTGGCTAGGTTTGGTTTCCGACTCATATCTGCTCAGGTTTTGTTCTACTTCACACATCTCTCATCCTCCTTGGGGCATGACCTTCTCAAGGTTAAGGAAGGAATACCAGGGGGAGCCAAAAATCCCTAAGCACATTTAAAACTCCTGCTCTTACCACTTCTGCTAGCATTCCTTTGAACAAAGCAAATCATATGGCCAAAGATAAGATTGATAAGTTCAGGAAATATATATTGCTCACTCTCCTGAGAAGTGTACTGTAAAGTCATATGACAAAAGGTATGGATACACAAAGAGAGTGAAAATGTGGGAAGACTGATCCAACCTACTATGGTATTCACGGAAGTTTTCTTCCTAAGCAAACACTTAACTTATATTTCCCTTGCAGATAGGTGGTCCCGTGTGACTGAATGATACCAGTGAAATGTGGCTAGAAGTGATGAATGCTGTCTCCACTCTTGGCTCATATAAAACATCTCATACTATCCTCCATGGTCTTTCTTTGCTCACCTAGTGGCTGAATGTGGAGGAGACCTAGGACCTAGAATAATATGCCTGAGTTATACAATGGAAGGAATCTGGACTCTCATTTTATATAATAGAATTTCTAAATAACCTCACATTGGTTTATAACATTAGGGATATAAAACAAAAACAAAAAAACAGAAAAAAAAATTTTATTGTGTGAATCTTCTCAGATTTTCAGCAATGTTTGTGATAGTAGCCAGCCTATCATATTTGACTCTGCAACTTCTTAAAATCTATCCTAAATATTCAAGTATCTAAAATAATTTTACTCATGACTCAAATAACAGAAAGTGATCGATCATCCTTAACAATTTTACTAAGAATGAGGTGGATCCAGTAGGACATGGCTCCAGAGGCACTTCATTTGGCAGACTGAGTGTAGAGTGTGGTTACAGACTTAGGAGGCTGTTATTCATAATGGTAGGATAGATTTCACTGGATGCTTATGAATATTAAAGGTGTTATTTCACACTGAGGTATTTGAGATAAGTGGTTGGTGAAATTTTTGAAGAGCTATAGGTAAACTTTATTTTTTAATCTAATTTCTTTCCCAAGCAAAATGAATACATATACATGGCAAAAAATTTAAATTGCCTAAAAGGATATACAGCTAAAAGCTACATCTCTTTGTCTTCTTTCCAGATATAACCAAGCTAATGATTTCCTATGTAAATCCTCAAAATATTTTCCGTGTATATACCTTGCATTTCTCTTGTGATGATTTTCGATACTAGTATGAATACTGATCCCTATACTTTTAAGAATTGAATGGTAGACCTACACCTTTTTCATCCACTGCTGTATAACTAATGCCAGATGGTACCTTGACAATATCTGAGGTGATGCTGTGTGACAGTACCTATTGTGACAATCAGAATGTATGCTTCAAAGATTTTATGATTTGCAGAAAATGCCAAATTTCCATCTAACCAAAAATATTATGTTCACTCTAACTGCAGTGTTAAAATATTTGAGTTACTTTGATTTATTTCTACTTGGGAATACAGCCTGGAATTTAGGGATTTTATGTTTTCTGTAGCAAAATTATATGTGATTGCAGGTGAAAGTATATAATTTCTGTGAGTAGAACAAAGGTGTACAATCTGAATCTAAGCTATTCCACTCACTTTTCTGTTAAGCACCTTGGGTTAGAGCATATTTCACTTCAAGTGATAAGGTCTTTTGTACACCTCTACTTCTATCCTTGGTAACCACTTAGGGCCCTGAGAATCTAGTTTCTGAAGCTGAAAAACCACACTTTGTGTGAAGAGAAATTGTGAGAGGTCATTTTACCACTGGTGTCCAGATGGCTTTGAAATTTTGAAGAAGCTCGGTGTGGAGGCCGTTTAGAATCAAAAGCAGATTTGAAACCATATGGGACTGTTTTAGTCCAGAAAAGTTAAAATTTATAAAGATGAATGATTAAAAATAAACCCACTCTTGGTCAGTGGCTAGGGGTGGAGTAATTCCTCAAAGTTCGGAATACTGGGTTCTTGGCTTCTTATAAAAAATATGAATACCTACCTTCTCCCTTCTCCCCTCTTTTCCCTTTTCTTGGCCTCCTGTGACCCTCCATCACTTTGTTCCTAGCTTCCTTTTTCTGAATGAGCACTTTATAATTTTATTGTTTACTGTCTGTGATGCAGGGACCGTTACTGTCAGGTCTGTTGAAAGGCTGCAATGAAAAGGGTCAGTGCAGTCATTTGTTTTTTATGGAACCTCCTCTCTATGTTGGCAAAGCCCTAAATCATACCCTTATTCTGTTAGACAAAGTGATAGACAAAATGGGTATTTAAATAAAACATCACTCAAAATCTGTAACAGAATTATTTATTTTACTCTTACCTTTAATCGCAAGTAGACTTATTCTTTATTAACAGATACAGTGAATCTAAGCTTTTAGCTGAGCACTTAGTGGAACATGTACCCAGTAAGCTTTGCTTATGTTGCAGACAGCTACCCTGAGGAGTGATTTGAATTTAAATGTGATTCCCTTATTAGTTTCTGCTAACTGCAAATATCCCAGGCACTTAATTAAGTGGCTGAGTAATGTATGAATGCTCACTTCTGCTTGTCATGCAGAACAAAGTGATGTATTTATATTCCATGCACAATATGAAATTTAATGACACGGGCAACAGTAATTTAGAAAACCTTTGTTTTTATTGTCCTTGTTTTTGCTTAAGCAATTTCTCCTTTTTGTCTTAGTTTGGCCAGGACAGTGATATAAGACTTCTTCCAAATGTTAGCTGCTGGCAGGTGACATTTCCTAATAAACCAGAGGCTCTTCTGTGCCATCTAATGACTTAAAACTTTGGTGGGTTTTCATTAACTATGTTATTTTGGTTTTTGTTCCTTACTCTAATTTTTAATTTAATAGCAGAGAATAATTACTTTATGCGGCTGTTTAGCCATTGCAACACAAAGGGAAAGGTAGCTTCTGCTAGGATTTCAATTAATATATTAGGTTGCAGGGTAAACAAATAAAAAAACAACCAGTACTGATTTTTTAACACTAGATCGTGAGGAGTGAAATACTGAGGCCAAATCTCCTGATAAGTGTTTCAGGGAACGCTTTTCATGTCTGTAGTTTTTCTAATATTATTATTATCTTTTTTTACTTCAGGAATCCAAAATGCCAAAGGATTTTTGGTTGGCATTCAAGGTCAGTCCCAAAGCCAGAATCACATTTTCCCTCTCTCCCAGTTTCTCTGGATCTCCCTTAAACTCACATAATACTTCAAATATCTCTAAATTATATGTTTATGTTTTGTCATTTTAAACTGGGCTGTGCATATGTGTGGTCGTTTGGACAGCGGTTTAACTAGTCAGATGGTGCTATTGTAGTGCAGAGCAGAAGGAATTCATGTTCTATTTCAGCTCCTTTGCTCCTTGTATGAGATTGGGAGGCTCCTTTAATTAGAGTCTTGGCTCTCTCTGCTCTGGAAATCCTAACCTCAATTAATCTACTCACTTTATTTAGACAGTTTCGTTTGTTTCCTAATGGAGTTACTTGGGTGGTGAACTGGGTCAAAGTTGTAGCATTATTACTTCCTGGTATAAAATGTATTTTGTATCCTGAATTCTGTACCACAAGAAAGTGCAGTATTCATCTGAACTGTAATTCCTCACTGGATGGGGGAGCTGTGTGTAAAGTATGTACCCCCCTGCTTTTACATACCTGCACCATCTCTTTCCTGTTAGCTTCAGTCACACACTAGCCATGCCCATCCTAACCAAGCAAAATGATGTCAGGCTGCTGGGAGAACGCTGTTGCACAGTGCCTGTCAGAGAAGCCCTACTGCATGTTAAATTTTTGGCAGTGCTACTCCTTGGTGTCTCAATAATCATAAACTGCTGTTCTGTGTAAAATGATTCTTTCATTCTGCAAAATGCATAATTTTATTTAAAAAGATTTCCATCTTACATTTCTGCTTCTTTCTTATCAAACCCCCAATTTTAGGTGTGCTGACAAGTCACTGAGCAAGGGAGTGGGGAAACACTGGCAGCAAAAATGCCAGGAGTTGTTCTAATCTCCTAATTTCTGTGTAACTGCATTTGATGGTCTTTCTCTCACTAGCTCTGAAATCAAATCTGTCTCAGCCCCTTCAGCCACTCTGACCTCACCATATGCCCCTGACTGGAGAGAAGCCCAGCTTGGCTGCTTGTGATCAGAGTCCACATACGTTGAGGGAGGGACCCCGGAAGGTGGCAGACAGTATTCCTTCAGCCAGTAATTCCTTCAGGGAGAAGAAAGGTGCTCCCTTGTGCCTGCTTTTATGTTATACACTGTATTCAAACCCCAGCGAAAAGTGACCAATGGCAGCGATGGCAGTTTACCTTTATCCTCCAGCTACAGGGTTCAGCTGGTGGATCTCATCCATCGTGGTGGAGAAATATCCTCCTTATTTTTCTCTTCTCTCTTTTTTCTTCGTATAAAGAGTAGCATCTTTCAATATCCAACTAATCAACAGCGACAAGCTCCGTTTGACTGCTCACTTTTCTAGTGAGGCTTCCAGCTTTTAAGCATCAAGATTAGTGAGGCTCTCTTCTGGGTGGGCCAGTTTGTTTCTCAGTGACATGAGAGCATTGCCTGGGGTGTGCACTGGGTGAGGCTTGTCAGTTGAGATAGAATTTTTCTCTTTTGATGGATTTTTCGACTATTTACTACAAACTGAAGAGACTAGAAATATATATCCTGCTCTGTCTTTCCTTCTAAGCACATTGAATTCTTTTTTATTTGGACATCTGAACATACCATAAGAGCAGAATATCAGGGTTGGAAAGATGCTTAAATGTTCAGTCCATACATCCATCTGGTGCTTAAATCCTAGCCATAGTACCTTCCTGAATGTCGTCTAGCATAGGTTTGAATGCTTTCAGAGTCAGGAGGCTCATATTCTTCAAAAGCATACAATTCTATCTTTGGATAATGCTGTAAGTAGGGTGACCATACTCCAACACACACGAACACACACACACACACACACACACACACACACACACATACACTGAGCCCTTGTCCCTAAATCACCCCTCTTCTTTCCTTGAGTTGTATAGTTGTAATTTGGATCATAGATAAAATGAACTTATTAATTCTTGCTAAAGTCTAGTTCCAGCTTCCCATTCTAACCTATCAAGATACTTTTTATCCTAATCTGATATCCAAGGTATTTATTCTCTCCTTCTGATTTGACATCTGCAAGTGTAATTAGCATGTGTATACCAAGAGGCAGTATAGACTAGTACTTAAATGGCATTGGAGGTGAGAAGAGCCTGGATTCCTAGCCTAGCACTGCTGCTGCATAACCAGTTGTCGAGTCTTGGAGATAGTTCCCAGACCTCTCTGGCTCTAAGTTTGTTTTTTTTTAATGGTAAAGTTTCTGTTTATTTCTTCCAAACT
Source organism: Platanista minor (assembly GCA_004363435.1). Classification (NCBI taxonomy): domain Eukaryota; kingdom Metazoa; phylum Chordata; class Mammalia; order Artiodactyla; family Platanistidae; genus Platanista; species Platanista minor. The sequence continues at coordinate 8,115 of RJWK010039483.1, read as the reverse complement.
TAGTGTAACATTTTAATTTTTAACAAAAAGATATACAGGATAAGTTTTGAATTATTTTCCATATATAATTGTTACAACATCAGAATCAAGTACTCATTTAACAAAACCACTGTATTAAGGTAGGATTGACTTGTGAAAAGCTGTACATACTTAATGTATACAACTTGATGAGTTTGGGGATAAATGTATACCTGTGAAACCATCACCACCATCAAGGCCATAGACATCAATCACCTCCCAAAGTTTCCTACCATTCCCTTTATTATTGTTGTTAGTATTATTAATTTTTATAGCCTAAGTGTTTTATCTATAAAAGAAATGGAAATGATGATAGTACTGTTTCATAGAGTGGTATTCAGGAGTATAGGGAATAATATAGAAGAAATTCTTTGCAAAGCATCTTTCACATAACTGGGATCTAATAGATGCCATTATTACTTCCTAATCTATATTCAAATTGAGGGCCAAAATGTTTATTAGGAGCGAAGCAAGCAATATCTAGCAATATGTCTAGATATTTCTCAGGTTGGTGTGGATCAATTTAGTAAAATATCTGAGCATAATTTTTTAATATTTAGGAGCATAGCTAGTTGCACAAGCATCCAGGTAATTTTTCTCCATCTTTTTCACATGGTTATCCCTGAGAGAGTTTTTCCATCTGCAATAAAGATATACAAGTAGAGAAAATTGTAGAAGGTTCAAGATGGTGGTATAGGAAGAACCTGAACTTACCTCCTCCCGTGGACACAACAGATCTACAACTACGTATGGAATAATTACCTCTGAAAGGGACCTGAAAACTTGATGAACAGTCTTTCACAACAAAGGATTAAAAGGCAACATCGAGACAGGTAGGGAAAGAGAGAGATGTTAGCACCAAGGGAAAAAACCACACCCCAGCTGCAGAGATTCCACAACTGGGAAGGATCACAAAGGTATGATTATTTTCCCTGAGGAGTAAGGGATTTGAACTCCACATCAGGCACCTCAGTCCTTAAATTCTGCCTGGGAAAGATGAGCCCCCAAAACACCTGCCATTGAAAACCAGTGGGAAATACTTCCAGGAAAACATAGAACTACAGGGAACAGAAAAAAACACTCTTAAAGGGCTTGTATGCAGACTCACTTCACCTGAAACACAGTTCAAAACACCAAATTGAAAAGCACATGGACCATATGTGAGCAGGACCCACTTACTAATCCTGAAGCATCTTTTAGAGAGGCAGGAACAAGTTGGGATGCTCGCAAGGGACTGAGACTCTGGTGGGAGCGATTTTTTCAATCTCGGGCTACCTTGCTAAAACCAGCTCTGGTGGGCATCATTTTGGAAATCTCCATCTAAACTATTAGCACCAGTGGGCACACTCTTCCAAGAGCCCTGCCAATCCCTGAGCTATTGCCTGACCTCACAGCAGACCTGGTAATAACCCTGCGCACCAGCATCTGACAGCCACAGTGCCTGGGCTGTACAGCAGTTTTGGGGGCAAGTCCCACCCCAGCACCCCACAGCTGCTGGGGTGGGCCCCATAGTTGTTCCAGGGGTCAGCCATGCCCACCAGTACATTGCAGCAGCAGCCGTGGCCCCATCACCACAGGAGGGCACACATAGCTCATGTAAATGATACCCCTTGAGCGCCTGGCTCTGGTGGTCAGGTGGGATTGCACTTCTGAGCCCCACAGGACATTTTCTACATAAGGCCACTTCTTCAAGACTGGGAGAGGTAGCTGACTTACCTAATACGTAGAAACAAACACAGAAAATTAGACAAAATAAGGAAACAAAGCTATATGTTCCTATTGAAGCAAGGCAAAACCTTAGAAAAAGAACTAAACAAAATGGAGATAAGCAATCTACCTGATAAATATGCTTTATGGTAATAAAGATGCTCCCCAAACTGGGGAGAAGAATGGATTAATACAGTAAGAACTTCAACAAAGAAAAAATATAAGAAAATACCAAACAAGTTATAAGTGAAAAATACACTAGAGTGGTTCAATAGTAGATTAGATGAGGTAGAAGAATGAATCAGCAGAATGGAAGACAAAGTAATAGAACTCATCTGACAGAAGAGCAAATGAAAAAAGAATTTTAAGAAAGTGAAGGTATCTCAAAGGACCTTTGGGACAACATCAAGCAGAATAATGATTGCATTATAAAGGTCCCAGAAGGAGAAAAGAGAAAGAGCCAGAAAAGTTATTTGAAGAAATAGTGTCTGAAAACTTTCCTAATCTAGTGAAGGAAACAGATATACAGGTCCAGGAAGCCCAGAGAGTTCTGAGTAAGATGAACCCAAAGAGACACAAATCAAGGCACATTCTAAAATGATAAAAGTAAGGATAAAGAGAGAATCCTAAAAGGAGCAAAGGTAACTTGTTATGTACAAGGGAAACCCCATAAAACTATCAGCAGATTTTTCAGCAGAAACCTTACAGACCAGAAGGGGCTGAAAGAAAAAAATAACTTTCAACCTAGAATTCTCTACCTAGTAAGGTTATCATTCAGAATGGAAGGAGAGATTAAGATTTTTCCAGATAAGCAAAACCTAAAGGAGTTCACCACCACAAAACTGGCCCTATAAAAAATGTTAAAAGGACTTCTTTAAGCTGAAAAGAAATGTCACTTAATTAATAATAAGAAAACAAGACTACATCAAAGTAAAAAGCTTTTGCACAGCAAAGGAAACCATCTTTAAAACAAAAAGGCAACCTACTGAATGGAATATTTTCAATTCATATATCCAAAAAGAGATTAATATCCAAAATATATAGAGAACTCATACAACTTAACAACAATACTAACAACATAAAAACAAACAACCAGATTTAAAAATGGACACAGGATCTGAATAGACATTTTTTCAAAAAAGACATACCAGATGGCCAACAGGCACATGAAAAGATTTTCAACATCTCTAATCATCAGGAAAATACAAATCAAAACCACAGTGAGGTATCACCTTATGCCTCTTAGAATGACTATTACTGAAAAAAAAAAAACAAGGAATAACAAATGTTGGAGAGGATGTGGAGAAAAGGGAATTCTTGTGCACTGTTGGTGGGAATGTAAATAGTCAATTTCCAATACATGGAAAACAGTATGTAGATATCTCAAAAAAATAAGAAGAGAACTACCATATTACTCAGCTATTCCACTTCTGGGTAATTATTCAAGGAACACAAAAAACACTAATTCAAAAAGATATATGCACCTCTATGTTCATTGCAGTATTATTCACAAAAGATATGGAAACAATCTAAGTGTCCATTGATAGATGAATGGATAAAATATATATATGTTTATGTAATGGAATATTACTCAGCCATAAAATAGAATGAAATTGTGCCATTAGTGACAACATGGATGGACCTTGAGGATATTATGCTAAGTGAAAGAAATCAGACAGGGAAAAACAAATACTATATGATTTCACTCATATTGGAATCTATGAATAAATGGGTAAATAAATAAATACATACATACATAATAAAAGCTCATAAATCCAGAAGATAGATTAGTGGTTACCAGAGGGTAAGGGGGTCAGGGGGTGGGTGAAATGGATGAAGGGGGTCAACTGTATGGTGATGGATGGTAATTAGACTTGTGGTGGTGATCACTAGGTAGTGTATACATATGTTGAACTATCTTTACATACACCTGAAACTTATATTAAAAAAAAGACATACCAGTAAAGATATACTGTTAGTATTTGTTCTCTGTGAACATAGATTATTAAGACTTGCCTCTTTTTTTCATCTAAGTATTCCTCTTATTAAGTTTCCTGTAGTATTTACCAGGAAGTACTTCAAGCAGTATCTGCCTGTTTTTCATTTTTGAAAGCGGTAAATATATTGCCCATCTTCATTTTTCTGTCATCTCCGGTATCCTTCTGTGGTCACCTACAATGCTGATAATCTGTTTTGCAAGTGCTCTTTTTACTCTGGTAGGCATCCCTTAAGTTTCTCTTCCATGAATATTGTTTTAGAATTCTGCTAATTGAGAGTTCTTCAACTAATTTGGCATTGTGAATTGATGAGAGGACAGCTACAGCAATTTTATCTCAAGACACAGACTTTATGTCTCTTTAAAACCTGAGATTCAGAGAAGTGATTCAGTAAAATAAATGTTTAGAAATGGAACACATGTTTATGGTAGCTCAGGACACACACGTTCAAGTACTATTTGTGAAGTACATTCATTAACGATTGGGATATAAAACAAAGCAAAGAAAAGTTATTGAGCAGTATGTGCCAGGTATTGCTTGAGCTCATTTTGTAAACCATATTTTATTTGCTTTTCAAAATAACCTCATGATATAGACTGACATTGTTGACATTTTATTCAGGAACATAGTGAAGTTCAGAGAGATTGAAGGAACTTGCCCAAGACACTTCTCTTTGTAAATATGTAGCAGAGTCTAGATTCAAACTAAGGTTTTACAGATTTCACTTGGCTATTACAGACTTGAGAAAAGTATGTGCATTTTATAAATGAATCAAATACTGTATACATGTATAAATTTGGTATTTCATAAATTAGTATCTATAGTTTCCTTTCTATTAAATGCTCTAGGGGGAAGCCTACTGAAACATGTGAAAGATTGCAGGTAGAAGCTACTTAGAATCTAATATAAATATGCCATCAATTTAGGGAAGTGGTTCTCTTTTCCTAGCTTTTTTGAGATCATTCTGGCTTGGGAAATTAAGATGATGGTGGTGTTGGTAGTGATGGTGGTGGTCGTAAATATTTTAGAAGAAAATAATGTATACCAGAGTATACTAGTTTAAATATAATTTTGGATTACTGAAACCAACCAGACTAAACATGGTAATAAGATTGGTTAGTCTTGTGCTGATTCAAAAAGTGAATGACATTAGTTTATCCTAAAGTTCAGCTTCTTTGGATAACTTTAGAGAACAGGTCAAATTCAGAATGATGAATGCCTTAGGACTAAGTTAGAAGGAATTTTATCTAAGAAGGCTGCACCTTCACTAATCTAAACTTTTTGTCTATTAGAGAGAGAAATATGTTAAAAGGCTGTCCCACCTCCTAGTTCAAGTGTACTTTATACCCCTGACAAGTTTCTGCAGAAGTCTCAACTAATCACATGTTGGCTAAGGAAAAGCAATGCTGGCAACTCTGCTTTTTCCCCCCTTCTCATGATGTCGCACTCCATTTCTAGGAGCGTCTCTGGGTGTAATCCACCTGTCTAGCCTTATCTAACATTAATATACATCTATGTTATAATACACTGGATTGAAATTGCTAATGTGTATCCAGTGTTAGCAAATTAGCATGACTCTAAAGCATATTTTATATTTGATGGTACAAGAGTAACCTTACGTCACTATAGGGAAACAAGAGGTTGCTCCCCAAGATGTGGAAGTGGCTGAAAATTTTTAAATGAGTTCGATTGTTCTCCTTGCAAAATAAAGATACCTCTCAAGTGGTAAATTCAGTCAAGTCCCAACTTAAAGACTCAGTGTTATTAAAAGATAAACTGAGTTACATTTAAATTTTGAAGAGTTGATTTGAGCAGCCATCCCTTCAAGTCAGGCAGTGGTTAGAAGCACTCCAAGAGAGGAGCTAGGAGCTTTTATAGAGCAGACAGGGAAGCGAAGCAAGGAAATTATTTGATTGGCTCTAGCTTAAGCAGTTGCCTTATTTGGGGAAGGCTAGTTGGCTATTTGTGACTGGTTGTTCTTCAGTTTTGTCTTCTCACATAAAAGTGCATTGACTCTGGCTTAGATTCCAGTTTGCTTACATAGGCTACTAAGGTATTAGAACCACCCCCAGTCTAACAGTCTCCTTGTTAAATTATTTTAACAGTGTGAGTCTCTGGAAAACAGAGAGGGAACAGCTAATTTCTGCTTTTCATAGCTTTCTTCTTTCATTAAGAACAATGGGATGAGGCCAGTCAACTTACACATTTTACTGAACATGTTTCCTTCATAAGCATTTCAAAGTTGCTTAAACTCTAGTTTAACAGAAATATGCTATAGAAATAACCTAGCCCCTTTCCTTGTCAGAGCTTCTGCCCTTTGTGCCCCATGCCATGGCCAAAGATCTGAGCTAAAGGCCAACCTCATCTTCCAAATGGAATTTGGAGTTCTGATCCAGTGATTTCATTGCCTACGTTAATGGCTGCCAATTCTGACTGACATCAGAAACACCTGTGAACCTTTCTTTTCAAAACTTAATTGGATTCCTAATTCTTTGGGGTTTATTCTGGCACTCTGTATTTTTAAGAAGCATTTCAGGTAATTTCGTGAGTAGCCACATTTTCAACCCCTAGTCTAGTCAAGGTTGGAAGGCAGCATCCTAACTCACACTCTGTCTCTTTCTCTCTATAAATGTTTTAAGACACTTATTGTATACCAGGTACCACCATTATGTGAAGACCAATAAGACCCTCTCCTGCTGTCAAAGAGGCTATAGTCTCTTTTATCATGTTTATTGTCATCTTCTGGAAGAGTTTATTTTCTGCCCTCCTGAATAAAATTTCCTTAAGCTGTACCAAGAGTGACCAGTTACATGTTATCATTTTTTATGTAAACCAAGATCTACCATATTCCAGTTGCTCTGTTACCAAAAATGAAAGCTCTATTTAACCTTTCTCAGAGCTATTTCTCAGCTCTTTTATCATCTTTCAGTTATCTTCATGACCTCTCTATAGCTTCATAGCTGATAAGTAGATCCAGTATGTATATTTATAATTTTATTATTTTTAAAAATTTATTGAAGTATAGTTAATATACAATGTTGCATTAGTTTCAGGTGTACAGCAAAGTGATCCAGTTATACATACATATATATATATATTTTTCAGATTCTTTTCCCTTATAGGTTCTTACAAAATATTGAGTATAGTTCCCTATGCTGTACAGTAGGTCTTTGTTGGTTATCTATTTAGTATATAGTAATGTGTGTATGTTAATCCCAAACTCCTAATTTATCCCTTGCCCTCCTTCTCTTTGGTAACCAAAAGTTAGTTTTCTATGTCTGTGGGTCTCTTTCTGTTTTATAAATAAGTTCATTTGTATCATTTTCTTTTAGATTCCATATATAAGTGATATCATATGATATTTGTCTATGTCTGGTTTACTTCACTTAATATGATAATCTTTAGATCCATCCAGATCACTGCAAATAGCATTATTTCATTCTTTTTTATGACTGAGTTATATTCCACTGTATATATGTACCATATCTTTATCCATTCCTCTTTCGATGGTCATTCAGGTTGCTTCCATGTCTTGGCTGTTGTAAATAGTGCTGCAGTGAACATTGTGGTCCATGTGTCTTTTCTAATTGAAGTTTTATCTGGATGAATACCCAGGAGTGGGATTGCTGCATCATATGGTAGCTCCATTTTTAGTTGTTTAAGGAACCTCCATACTGTTCTCCATAATGGCTACACCAGTTAACATTCTCACCAACAGTGTCAGAGGGTTCCTTTTTTTCCACACCCTCTCCAGGATTTATTATTCATAGACTTTTTGATGATGGCCATTCTGACCGGTGTGAGGTGGTACCTCATTGTAGTTTTGATTTGCATTTCCCTAATAATTAGTGATGTTGAGCATCTTTTCATGTGCCTGTTGGCCATCTGTATGTCTTCTTTCAGGAAATGTATATTTAGATTTTTCTGCCTGTTTTTTGAATGGGTTCTTTGTTTTTTTGATATTGAGCTGTATGAGCTATTTGTATATTTTTAACGCAGGTCAAAGCACAAGCAGCTAGAGTAGTGTTAGTAAATTACCTTCATCTAAGCTGTTTCATATTTGCTTTATACTTATTTACTATGGTTATCTTTTCCCAAAGTATTTCTATGTTGCCCATTAGGTAATCAAAATCTTATTGTAAACCAACACCCATTTCTCATATACCAGACAGTAACTGCTATCATTAACTTAAATGTTCACTGTCTGCCATGTACTCAATCAGGCATCTTGCTAGTAGGTGGAGGAATGAGTTCATGAGATGATGAATGTACAGCATGCATCAGAGTACCTCAAACATGAAATAGAGGTTATGGATTATAACACTAATAATAGTAATAAACAATTCTATTTTATATTTCACAACATGTTTAAAATATTACTTAGTACCCATAT